>LNAC01001010.1:62741-84798 GCA_002007465.1 Ailurus styani | reverse complement strand
GCAGGGAGCCCGATGCGGGCCTCGATCCCAGGACCCTGAGATCATGACCTGAGCTGAAAGCAGAGGCTTTAACCCACTGAGCAATCAATTTTAAAGAGGATTGAAGACAGTTTCTGCAGAGGAGTGTGAGATGGAACTACAGAAGGGCCAGAAATTGTGGCCAGGCAAAAGGTAGTACCTTCCACAGTTATTTGTTCTCCTTTTCTTGATGTTCCTTCTGTATTTTGTTAAAGAAATAGGTTTCTTCCATTCTTCTGTCATTATGTCTTTCCCTTCACCAGACGGCAGGTTATTTGATGGATTAGATTATGTGTTTAATTTTTAAATGAAGTACTCAAAGGTACTTACTTACTTAGCTTTTATTTTTTTTATTAATTTCTACATCTAGTGTGGAACTCGAACTCAATACCCAGAGGTCAAGAGTCACATGTTCTTCTGACTGAGCCAGCCAGGCACCCTACTACTTAATTAATTTTACTGAATGGAAGGAGGGACACTTTTCAGTTGAAAAAAAATATCCTCAATACAAGACGAGGGAGACTGAAATGACAGCAGTTTATAAGGAAAAGGCGCTGGGAGTAAACAATTGAAATGTGGTGAGAGGATGTGCTGGCGGGTTTACTGGGGCAGTAATTTCAGTATAAACAATGTTAGTATAAAGAAGAAAATGAGAGGGCATTTTGCATGGTACAAAAATTATAAGCAAGACATTAGCAAATGGAATTCAGCAATGTATTTTAAAAACATATCATGATGAAGTTTGATTTTCCCGGAAATGTAAGGATTATTTGGTATTAAAAAAACCCATCAGTGCCATCAATGTAGTTCAAAATATTAACAAAGGAAGATAAAATACATATAGAAAAAAATGAATAAACACAATTCAGTACCACATTTGTAATTTTTTAAAAAATTAAAAAAAATTTTAAAAATATAATTTAAAAAATTATATCCATTCCTATGGCTGCTATAACAAATTATTGCAAACTTAGTATTCTAAGTCAACACAAATTTAATCTCTTACAGTTCTGGAGGTCAGAAATCCAAAAATAGTTTTAAGGGGCTAAAAGCAAGGTGTTATCAGGTATAGTTCCTGCTGGAGACTCTAGAGGAGAATCCATTTCCTTGCTTTTTCCAGCTTCTGGAAATCACCTGTATTCTTTGCTTGGTTATGTTGCCTTCCTCACATTGCATCATCTCTTCTCTCCCTGCGTCCATCATCACATTGATTTTTTTTTCAATTTCTGTAGTCAAATTTCCCTCTACCTCTCTATACTTTAATCACTCTGTAAAGTCGTTTTTGCCATAAAGGTAACATTCTTAGGTTCTAGGGATAAGGATCTGGATATCCTTGGGGCCATTATTCAAGTATCCATAAAAAATTAAGAGTAAAAGTATAAATTGGCCTGCTACTTTGTAAGGCCAATTTTGCAGTATCTTATAACACTGAGGATGTACATAGCCTGTGAATTGAATTTTCACTTCATGGACATGTACAAAGGAGACATGGCCAGGGATGTTAATTGCAGCATTGTTTATGCTAGAAAAAAAATCCCATTAATATTGTAATAGAGGGCAGCAGAATAGTTATAGTCTTTGGAGCCAGCCAGACTTAGATTTTTTTTAATTCATTTTAAAATTTTAATTCCAGTATAGTTAAGATACAATGCTCTGTTAGTTTCAGTAATTCAACACTTCCGTACATCACCTTGTGCTCATCACAACAAGCACACTCCTTAATCCCCATCACTTATTTCACCCATCCCCCCACCCACCTTCCCTTTGGTAACCATCACTTTGCTCTCTATAGTTAAGAGTCAGTTTCTTGGTTTGNTCTCTCTCTCTTTTTTTTTTTTTTTTGCTCTTTTTTGTTTGTTTGTTTCTTAAATTCCACATATGAAGGAAATCATAGGGCATTTGTCTTTCTCTGACTGACTTATTTCGCTTAGCATAATACCCTGTAGCTCCATCCATGTTGTTGCAAATGGCAAGCTTTCATTCATTTTTACGGCTGAATAATATTCTATTGCATATATATGCTACGTCTTCTTTTTCCATTCATCAGTTTATCGGCATTGAGCTGCTTCCCTATCTTGGCTATTGTAAATAATGCTATTACAAACATAGGGATGCATGTATCCCTTTGAATTAGTGTTGTTGTGTTTTTTGGGCAAATACCCAGTAGCACAATTACTGGATCATAGGGTAGTTCTGTTTTTAACTTTTTGAGGAACCTCCATACTTTCTTCCACAGTGGCTGCACCAGTTTGCATTCCACCAACAGTGCACGAGGGTTCTTTTATCTCCACATCCTTGCTGACACTTCTTTCTTGTGTTTTTGATTTTAGCAATTTTTGACAGGTTTGAGGTGACATTCCACTATAGTTTTGGTTTGCATTTCCCTGACGATGCATGATGTTGAGCATCTTTTCATGTGTCTGTTGATCTTCTGGACATCTTTTTTGGAGAAATGTGTGTTCATTCATGTCTTATGACCATTTTTAATTGGATTTGTTTTTTAGGTATTGAGTTGTAAAAGTTCTTTATACGTTTTGGATACTAACCCTTTACTGGATATGTCATTTGCAAATATCTTTTCCCTTTCAGTAGGTTTTCTTTTAGTTTTGCCAATTGTTTCCTTTACTGTGCAGAAGCTTTTTATTTTGAGGTAGGCCCAACAGTTCATTCTTGCTTTTGTTTCCTCAGGAGACATATTTAGAAAAATGTTAAGGCCAATGTCAGAGGAACTACCGCCTATGCCGTCCTGTAGGATTTTTATGGTTTTGGGTCTCACATTTAGGTCTTTAATCCATTTTGAATTTATTTTTGTGTATGGTGTAAGAAAGCGGTCCTCTTTCATTCTTTTACATGTAGCTGTCCAGTTTTCCCAGCACCATTTGTTGAAGACATTTCTTTTCATTGCCTATTCTTTCCCCCTTTCTTGAAGATTAATGACCATATAGTTATGGTTTATTTCTGGGTTTTCAGTTCTATGCCATACATTTTTATGCCAGTATCATACTGTTTTGATTACTACAGCTTTGTAATATAACTTGAAGTCTGGAATTGTGATATTTTCAGCTTTATTTTCCTTTTTAAATATTGCTTTGGCTATTAGGGTTCTTCCATGGTTCTGTAAAAATTTTAGGTTTGTTTTTTTTCGTTCTGTGCAAATGCTGTTGGTATTTTGATAGGGATTGCATTAATCTGTAGATTGCTTTGGGTAGTAAAAACATTTTAACATGAGTGTAAAATGTCTTTCCATTTGTTTGTATCATCTTCAATTTCTTTCATCAGTGTTTTATAGTTTTCAGGATACAGGTCTTTCACCTCTTTGGTTAAGTTTATTCCCAGGCATTTTATTATTTTTGGTGCAATTGCAAATGGGATTGTTTTCTTAATTTCTATTTCTGCTGTTTCAATATTAGCATATAGAAATGCAATGGATTTCTGTATATGTGTAATTTTGTTTATTTGAGTCCTCTCTCTCTTTTTTGATGTCTAGCTAGAGGTTTATAAATTTCGTTGATCTTTTCAATAAACCAGCTCCCATTTTCATTGATCTGTTCTATCTCTTCTGTATTCAATTATTTCTACTCTAATCTTTATTATTCCTTTCTTCTATTGATTTTGTGTTTTGTTTGTTCTTTTTCTAGTTCCTGTAGGTGTAAGTTTAGGTTTTTTATTTGAGATTTTTCTTGCCTTTTGAGGTAGCCTTGTGTTTTCATTTTCATTTGTTTTTTTGTGTTTTTTGATTTCCTCTTTGATTTCTTGGTTGACCAATTTAGTGTTTAGTAGCATGTTATTTAACCTTCATGTGTTTGTACTCTTTCCAGATTTTTTCTTGTGGTTGATTTCTAGTTTCCTAGCATTGTGGTCAGAAAAGACCTGTGGTATTACTTCAGTCTTTTTGACTTTGTTGAGACTTGTTTTGTGGCCTAATGTGATCTGTTCTGGAGAATGTTTCATGTGTACTTGAAAAGAATGTGTATTCTGCTGTTTTAGGATGGAATGTTCTGAATATATTTGTTAAATCCATCTGGTCTAGTGTCTCATTCAAAGCCACTGTTTCCTTATTGATTTTCTGTTGTATGATGTGTCCATTGATGTACATGGAGTGTTAAAATCCCCTATTATTATTATATTACTATCAATTAATTCCTTTATATTTGTTAATAAGTGTTTTATGTATTTGGGTGCTCCCACATTGGTTGCATAAATATTTACATTGTTATGTCTTCTTGGGTCTCACTGATGTTCTCCACTCTCTTCTCAAGTCTAGTAGTTATATTTAAGATCATTACTTTAAATTCTTTATCAGATATATTGCTTATCTCCAATTTAATCAGGTATCTTGTTGAGATTTTGGCTTGATCTTTCATTTGGGACATATTTCTCTGTCTCCTCATTTTGCCTAACCTCCGTGTCTATTTCTGTGTTAGGAAATTCAGTTAGTCTCTTGTTTTGAAACTAGTGGGCATGGTGTGTGCTTTTAACAAGATGCTGCCTATCCTCTTCCACAGGGGACATGTAGGCTCTGTGGAGATGCAGGCACCTGGGGCTGTTGTACAAAGCACGGGCGGCCGGGGGTACAGTTTTAATAAGGTGCGCACATCCTTTACAGTGTCACAGTATTACGCTGGTCTTCTTGGGGAAAGAGCCCTGAGGCACTGGAAGGGAAGCAAGCAGGTCAAGCTGGAGGAGTGGAGCATGGCATAAGTAAGTTAGGTAGTGAATGCCTGAGCCATTCATGTTCCAGCAGGTGGCTGTGTGATTATACTGGGGTGTAGAGAGGAAAGTGGTACCTGCTAGCTCCTTTGTTCCTGGAGAAGTCCTTCAGTGCACTCTGAGATTAGGAACTAGCTTTCCCTCCTGAATGCCCCAAGCATTTTTCCAACTACCATTTTTAAGCTATATCTCCCTGTTCGTTGTACTGTATCTTTAAGTGTGGGGGACTCAGCTTCCTATCACTCTCCAGGCTCTCCAGGGCCAAGCTGCTGATTTTTAAAGTTCTAGGCTTTAAGTCTTGCTGATTCTAAAAACTCATGAAGTTCAGTTCCTCTGATTTTCAGAGCTAAATGCTGTGGGGATTCATCTTCCCTGTGCAGCCTCCCTTGTATGAGTCTATTTCTCACCCCTCTCTGCACCCCTTGCTTCCTCCCTCTAGTGACCAGACCTGCGGGATTTAGCTCTGAATTGCATCTCTGTCCTTCCTACCCTCCTTAATGTGGCCTCTTCTCTACATTTAGTTATAGAGTTTGTTCTGCCAGTCTTTCTGGGTTGTTTTCTAGGTTATTTGCACTGATGTGAATGTTATCTGATTGTAACCATGGGTTAAGGTGGGTTTAGGGCCCTCCTACTCTGCCGTCTTCCCCCAAGCCCCAGACTTAGATTTGAGTCTTGGTACTATCACTTACTAGTTCACATTATTAAGTTATTGGGAGAATTAAGAAAATCCATGCAAAATGCTTAATGATACAGTGCTTAGTACACGATACACTCTAAAAACATGTGTAACAACAACTAACAAGACAGTTGAAGGATTGGCCAAGTTCACAATGGGGTGCATGATTAAATGAAGCAAAAGTCCTCTTCATACTCTGTTGCTTTAGAAGACAGCCCCAGGACCTGAGTGGTTATTAGAGGCTGACAGATTTTGAATAAATTTAAGAAAGAGCCTTCCAACAATTACAACTCTCCAGTGATAGAGCAGGCAGCTGAGCAAAAATAAGAGAACTCACTGACTCTGGACATTTTAAAATAGTCTGGAGGACCATCTGGCAGAGATATTGCCAAAGAGATTCCTGTTTGGGTAAGAGTTGGAAGAAATAAATTCTAAGGTCTCTCCCAGGTCTAATAATGTAATTATATTTTATTTATTTAAAATATTTAATTGGGTTTTTCTTTCAAACTAGCATTTTTGCAACAAGCCAAACCACAAGGCAACCCAACAGCGGGGTGGAGTGGGGTTGAGAAAGCCAATCTCCACACCTCCTAATCCTATCCTTCTGAGGTAACCAGTGTTGACAGCTTGGTTTGTGTTCTTTTTCTAGACCTTTCTTTATATTCATAAAAACTTATGCAAATACACATATGCACACCATTCCTCCACTCACTTTCCCCTGCCCCCAGTGTTTTTTGTTTATTAGACCATAAGATCATGCTATATATGCTGTTCAGCAGCATGGCATTTTTTACTTAATATATCATGGATATAACTGAATTTAAATGTCATAAAAGAAAATAAGTGTGCCTGAAACACACAATTTTAAAAATTGCCTTATCGGATATTAAAATTTTTCATGAAACTACTTAATCAAAAAAATTGTGTGGTGTCTACACAATATAGATACATAAGTCATAATAGGGAGTTCAGGGGTAATTCTAAATTCATATGGGAATTTGACATTTTAAATCGGTAAGAAAATTATTTCCTCCCTTCCCATCTACATAGATGCTTACTGTGTCCTTTATATATAGACTAGTATATAAAAATAAAAGTAAATTTAAGGAATTAAATATAAAACATTAAAAATATTAGAAGGCAACTTAGGATACCCTATTGTATAACATTGAGTATGTGTGTGTGTATTGGGGTAGACTTCTAAACAACATGAGAAATCCAAAAGTCAAAAAGATTGACAAATTTGACTATATATAGAATAAATGGTTTTTCTTGGATAAAGACAATAGACAAAGTTGAAAACATTATATAGGGAGAAAATGTATATAATACGTGTAACAATCAAGGGGTTAATGTCATTTTATTAAAAAAAAATCCTACAGACTGATGGGCAATAAACAAAAGATACAAAGACCACATGTGAGGGAAATACAGATCAAAACAACAAGATGTCATTTCCATGCATTATATTGGCAAAAATGTCCAAAATTTGTAACAACTCGAGGAAAAAATGTGTGGGGAAATAGTTCTCATAAATTGCTCTTGGGAATGTGAAATGTTCTCTTTGGGAAAGTGATCTGGCAGACTAAAGTAAAAATTAATAATATTCTTTGACCTATCAGTTCTGCCTTTAAGCATCTCTCCTGAAAAAGTAAAGTCATCAGAGTGTAAGACTCTATGTTGAAGGATTCTTACTCTACCATTGTTTAAAGGGGCAAACAGCTGGACAAATCACCAATGTGTATAATTAGAGCATACACTGAATAAGTAATGATACATTCATACATATCATTTTAAAGAGATGTTGATTTGGTAGGAAGATCATTACTAATTAAAAGAAACATTTCTAAATTATAAAAGTGTATAGTCAACATACAAAATTCAGAAAGTAACTATTAAAAATACAGACTTTTATGCTTCTCAGAGTTACATTTTGATCAGTTTTCCAGTTATGTGTGTATATGTGCACATGTGTACATACATACACAATATATATTTATGTGGTTACACAGTTGACCCTTGACCAAAATGGGTGCTGACTTCCTATGCAATTGAAAACCTGCATATAACTTTTGACACCCCCAAAACTTAGCTGTTCATAGCTTACTGTTGACTAATAGCCTTAAGAATAACATAAACAGTTGATTAACATATTTTGTATGCTATCTGTGTTGTGTTCTGTATTCTTACAATAAAGTAAGCTAGAAAAAGAAAATGTTACTAAGATACTGCATTATTTTTACTGAAAAAAAGTGCATATAAGTGGAGCTGTGCAATTTAAGTCCGTATTATTCAAGGGTCAACTGTATTTATTTCTACTTCTATTTGAATTTTTAAATGACATTTTTAAATACCTTAACATTAGTCCATCCTGAGGCTGTCGCATTATTTGTTGCTGCCACTAGGAGTGGTTTACTGTTTTCAGTGTTTAAAATCATGTAATGGGTCACTAATACATTGCTGGTGGGATGCCAAATGGTACAGGCACTCTGGAAAACATTTTGGCAACTTCTTAATAAACTATGCAACTACCCAGAAATTAAACTCTTGGGTATTCCTCCCAGAGAAATAAAAATGTGTGTTCACAAAATACCTATACACAAATGTTCTTGGCAACTTTTTTCACAAAAGACCCAAACTCAAACAACCTAGATACCTTTCAATGGGTTCATGGTTAGACAAATCATGGTACATTGATTCCAGGGGTTGCTACTCAGGAATAGAAAGGAATAAACTACTGAGACATGCAACTTGGATGAATCTCCAGGGAATTATGCTGAGTGGAAAAAGCCAATCTCAAAGATTTCATACATTATGATTCCATTTATGTGACATTCTTGAAATGGCAATATTGTATAAATGGTGAACATATGTGTGATTGCCAGGGGTTAAGGAGGAGGTGGGGGAAAGTAGGAGGGACATGATATGGCCATAAAAGGGCAACTTGGAGATCCTTGTGGTGATGGCATGGAGTTAATGTCCTAATTAAAAAAAAAATCAGTGTCTTGACTGTATCAATGTAAATATCTTGGTTGTGATATTTTATTATAATTTTATAAAATGTAAACATCAGGGAAACTGGATAAAGGGTACACAGGATCTCTCTGTATTATTTTATACAACTGCATGGGAATGTACAATCATCTGAAAATTAGAAGTTCAAATTGAAAACATCAATGCAATGAGCATTTCTATGCATGTGAGTCTGTTTCCTTAGGCTGTATTCCTAAAAGTGAAATTTCTCCTACAAATTGTACTGACACTTTTAAGACTTTTGAGGCACATAGTCAAATTGCTTTTCAGGAAGATTTGTACAGTTTGTATGAGCCTATATTCTCAGATAATGTAGGTTGTAGCTATGGCTTTTCTATAAAAATAGCCAACATTATTGAAATCTTGTCATCTGTGAGGTCCTGTTTTAAGCATCTTGCCTGCATTTGAACCCCCGTAGAAGGCCCGTAAGATAGGCTCCATTGTTGCTTTCACTTTACCAATGAAGACACTGAAACTCAGAGAAGTTGGGGAACCTGTGTCAGGTTTCATGCTGAAAAGTGGCATGTGATATGACCATACTTGGTTCATTTGATGCTAAAGTCAGTGTGTTAATCACTGTTCTGTCTTCTGTCCTTATTTATTAGACTACCTGTTAGTCACTAGGCATGCAATCTAGGCATTAAAAGAGTTTTGTACAGAAATAGGAAAAATAATTTCTGTCTGATTAGTGCTGGCACTTTAGAAGACATAGGGTCATGGGATATGGATGGCACTTAGAGAATCAGCATTCACCAAAATCAAGCTTTCCCCTTGTCCTCAGGCTCTTTAGAGTTCTACAGAGCTAAATGGTGAACCTAAGACTTCATAATAATCTCCCCTGTGCACTGCTTGCTTTTAAAGCATGGAAGTAGGGATGGTTGTCTGTTGCTGATACATTTCTTTTTTTTTTTTTTTTTAAAGATTTTATTTATTTCACAGAGGGAGAGAGATCACAAGGAGGCAGAGAGGCAGTCAGAGAGAGAGGGGGAAGCAGGCTCCCTGCTGAGCAGAGAGCCCGACGCGGGCCTCGATCCCAGGACCCTGAGATCATGACCTGAGCCGAAAGCAGAGGCTTTAACCCACTGAGCCACCCAGGCGCCCGAGTTGCTGATACATTTCTATTAAAGACTTAATTTAAAATTTTTTTAAGATTTTATTTATTTATTTGACAGAGAGATTACAAGTAGGCAGAGAGGCAGGCAGAGAGAGAGAGAGGAGGAAGCAGGCTCCCTGCCAAGCAGAGAGCCTGATGCGGGCCTCGATCCCAGGACCCTGGGATCATGACCTGAGCTGAAGGCAGAGGCTTTAACCCACTGAGCCACCCAGGCACCCCTTTAAATTTTTTAATCATTGTGTCTATGGCACATGTAGTTTTGTTCTCAACTCATTTTTAGACCAAGTGGAATGTAAAGATAGGGAAGGGTACATTATACAGTATACATTGCTATGTGTACTTCATTTATGTGAGGCCGCTCATCATTGCTCTCATAAATGTGCCAAAGCGTTCATCCTTCAGTTATTCTAAGTAGGGAGTTAATCATCTTTATTAAGTGTTTCCCAGAGCGTTTTGTTTTAACAAAGCTTCTTTTTTGTTGTATGATTTTCAGATTTCATTTTATGTACTGGGTTGAGTCCTCCAGGAAAATGACATTTTCATGGCAGTCCTTTGTTTATGTGGGATCATGTTTCACTTAAAACTACTTAATTTGATCTATTGTGTAATTTGTTAAAGTATAGCTGATAACATTTAAATTAGAGGTCGATAGTTTTCTAGTACAGAAAAATTCAGAAACCAATTTTTTCGGCTAGTCTTTTAGGAACTGGAGTTTTATATGATTTTATACCCAAAACCATTGCCTTTAATTAATTTTAAATACTATAATAATCCAGGTCAGTTAATAAAAATTGGGCTAAAAATTCTGAATTAATGTTTTAATTGTGCCTATGTAGGTTTTGATTAAAAGTGAATTGGTTTTTGCATAGTATGGCAGTGATTCATTCCTTCATTTGTTTTAATTCATTTTGTTATATCTTTGTACATTATTTCACATTTCTGTAATTACTCTTAAGTATTGTCAGTAAGTCCTAGGCCTTCTAATCCCTCTATATGTGAAAATCCTCATTCTGCCTTGCTTCCTTCTTATTACTCTTTTGTGGAATTCTTTTCCCTTTTGGGAAAAGATGATTCTAAGTGATAAAGATAAGTCATGGATGATTTATGAAATAGAATAATAATATATTCCATATTTTCTCGAATTCTATTTCTGGCCTTTTTTTCTTTTTTGATTACCACTGTGTATTGAGCATACATCTTCATTGAGCTGTCCAGAAAGACACCTAAGTCTTTTTACAGGCTTGGAAGCTCTCCATGTCTTCCTCAGAGCCAGTGTTAAGAGGGATTGTAAATTGCCAAGAAAGCAAAAATAAAAATTCAGTTGTAATGAACATCTTATGACAGAGGTGATTGAGTTCTTGGAAGTGAAAAGTAATTGGATCTAATTGTGAAGGCCAATTGTTTATAGTAGGAACATGTGTAGAATTTATGAGTTTGGATGGTCTACTCCACTCTGAATATAAGTAGTGTTAGCCCCAAGTTACCACATAAAGTATATTACTTTAAGTCATGCTCCTTATTGCTGGAGCATACTGGGCAAACCAGACAGCAGTAACACTGTCCTGGTGATGTTTCTGGAGCTTCCACTAAAAGGAGGTTTGGAGTAAAAGTGCCCCATGGTGGTTCTCAGCACTTTTTTTTTTAATGACTTCATGCCATTTGCACATGTAAGGTGCACCTCTCAGTAGTTGTTCTCATTTCACCTCAGTGATTCTCAACAATGTCAGGGACAAAGGAAGTGTGAGGGTAGGACACATGAACATCTGCAAAATGTTGGAGTACATGCTCTAAAAATGCTCCTCAGATGATTATGTTCCACTAATCCCCCCAGTACTGCCTTCTCCGCTCCTGTTGAGAACAACATAGCAAGGAATATAAAGAAACACTACATTTAACTCTATCCCAATAAAATGCAAATTTCCAAATAAGTGTACTCTTTTCTTGGGCAGTTATGAATTATCAAGATTGATTCTAAAAGAAAAAATATTATACAGACAAATATCAATAAAAAAGTTTAATGTTGGAGAATTAAATCCAAAAAAAGGCTTTAGAACCATGGAATTCTGTGGGTAATTTATTTTGAACTTTCAAGGAACGAATAATTCCAATGATATTAATAAGCTATTCTTGCCTAACCATGTATTATCCCAATATTTTTAAGACAAAATGCATATGCATACTATTATTTATTTTAAAAAAAGCAGAGGAAACAAAAACCTCAAAATATTAAAGGCGTTTGCATCTGGTTGGTGGGATTTGAGGTTTTATATTTTTCTTCACACTTTATTTCCAAATTTTCTATATTGAGTGTGGAATATTTTTGTAATTTTATCTTTATAGTTTCATAATTCAAAATAAATGCGTTATCTTTTCTTGAAGAAAAAGTAGATGTGAATACAGTGAGTGACAGGTCTTTTGAACACGGTGTTCAAAGTTGATCACAAATGTTCACCTTGTATTGAAGAGGTCTCTTTACAGAGTTGATACCATTGTTGATGGGACTTGAGCGAATCTCCTAGGCTGGTGGCCCTCTGCCTTGACTCTACATTAAAGTTACTTGGGAGGCTTTAAAAATTATCTCCCAGGCAGGGAATATCCAGGTGACTTTAATGTGTAGCAGGTCATTGTCAGAGGCTCAAAGCATATGTAGTGGAGAATTCTGACATTTTGGCTCATTTCAGCAGCTAAGGAAGTGGAAGCCAAGGGTCTCTCTGGCAGGGTAAACTGAGGCAAGTGAAAGCTCATCCCCACCTCCAGTCTGGTTTTTGGCCCTTTGGGTGTAGGGGCAGAGCGTGTACATCACCACTGTGTTTGCCAGGTATCCAGTTTGAGTATCTGTCCTTCACTGAGTTGCAATTTGGAATAATAGCTCTCTAGTGAAAATTACTCAGTATGAGACTATTGTTTACATGAACTCTTCAGTTCAACCCTTCTTAGGGAATGAGAAATTTAGTTTGGTTCTTAGTGATGTACAATTCCAAGAATTTCCATTACACCTGGCCTGGATGTTAATTCTATTTCTTATCACTCAATAAAACAATTTATTAGGAAAATAAGGTTTAAAAGTGCCAGACTACATACAATATGGCCCTTGCAAATCATAAATGTCCTAAATCTTGTTGGATAGCAGGAGAGGTAACTAAGATATGCCATTCCTTATGGCTGCTGGCTGGGAGCTGGATGCTGAGGTCTGCACTGGGCTGGGGAATGAGATTGTGCAGATGGTTGGAAGCCAAGTGTGAAGGGCCTGGACAAAGGTTGTTGGCTCTAGTCTGAAGCCTGGCTCTGGGCTTTGGGTTTGTAAGCTCTAGATCCACTTGGTTATTATCACAAATAGGGAGCCCAGTTTCTTGGTGGTAGCCAAGAATGAGGAGCCAGGTGGGCTTAAGGAATGTGACATGAAACACTATTATGCAGTTCTTGGTTTTTCCATTGAACTTTTCAAAGTGGGGGCCGTAAGGATAAATGGTCAGAGAAGGAATGGAGAGGAGGAACTTTTCTGTCTTTCCCAAACATCTCCTACTAAATTCTATTATGTTGCTGTCCATTATAGGTGATTTATCTTGAAAATCTGCAGCCCTCTGGAGCAGTAGGATAATCATTATTATACCTAGCTGCAAGAACATTGAAAGCTTTCATAAAACCCAATCTCTCTTCCTTCTTGCCCTCATCACCCAGTGAACCACAGAGATTTTGTAGATACAAGTATTTTCCATCAAGCTTATGAATAACTCCCCTTGGCAGAAGACCCTGAGCAAAGAGCGAGACTGCAATGTTTTGTAGTGACTTTACATATGATGTTCCTTAATTGCTGGCAAGCCTGTCAAAAGCTTATTCCCACATGTGTCAACACTTTCTTAATACACTGTAATTCATCATGTTAGCATGGCAAAAACAAGGTATTCTACATCCTTGCACTCATCCTTCTCCAAGTGCTGGTCTTGAACTGTATAGTCCATAGCAGCGTCTTCGTCTGGTGAACAAAGAACAGACGATAGCATTGAAACATTAAGATCCCTAGAGTCCATCAAAGTCGTACATCACTGAGCACTTTAGCCTGTGTTCCATAGCATTCTACATCCAAGAAGCGCTGCTTTATTGTCAAAAGGATGTTCACTTAATAACAGCAGTAAATCCTGAAAGGCGGTCTAATTTTAGACAGAAAAGTTGGCTAAGAGGGAATCCTATCATTTACTGCTTTTGACAATTTTATTCATTGAGTTCGTTTTCATGCTAGTTGTGTGATTAAATTAAGATAGGGATTTATTTCTTTTTATTAAAAAAAGAATGCCTTCTGAGTTGAGGGAAGGAGAGCAAGAAGGGAAAAAAAGAAGTCTGAATAACAAACACTGTGCTTCAGCTAGAAATAGAGTGATTTAAAATGCCATGTTATGCTTTCTGGATCATCTCTTAACCCTTTGGCTCTCCTGAGTGAATTTAGAAACAGGCTGTGAGCCTGATTGGTGGTTTGGAGAAGAAGTGGTGAGTCTGAGTCCTGTCTCAGAGGAAAGCTGGCATTGGCTTCCAGAGCAACTTTGCTTTCTCATAGTCATTCAGATTGCTTTTTCACTTTTGCATTTCATTTTTATAACCAAGGAGATAGAAGATAAATATATCTACCCGAAGTTTCAAATTGTGTGTGATATACTTCATATGATCTCTTGGGTAATGCAAGCATTTCTGAGAGTTCAGAAAAAAGTACTGAGGATCTGGGTATGGGAAGCAGAAACTTTCTTTTTGGTAATGCTGAGAATTTAAGAAAAATTCTCTCTGTGTCCATGTTACCGTCTCTTAAACCTACTCTTTGATGGCTATTCTTCATCCTCAACTATTAAAATACATGAATAGGGTTAATGGTGGTATTTTGGTCAACAGTGGAGAGACCACCTCTTTTGCATCAGTCTTTTATATTACTTTATAATGTATTTTTCAATAATTGTAACAAATTACACATGGTAGAGATATTTTAACAGTGCTTAAATTTTAATATTTGTCAAATAATGGGGATGTATTTTATTGGGTATAAAATGTTGTGGTTCAAACATGTAAATAATAACCACCTCCCTCCCCCCATCATAGCAGCAGCTTATCTCTCTCTCTATGCACATAATCATGGTGCAGTTATGATGAAGTTAAGGCATAAAAAGAAGCATACATTTTTCCGTCTTTTAGAGACTTGTAATCCAGATGTGTGGTACATGTATGGATAAGTGCCAATAGGGAGGATACTGTTAATAAATGGCTTGGATGGAACAGATGTGGGGTGGTAAGTTTTGGCTCTAAGGAGGAATTGCCACTGGAGTTAGGCCTTGCCTGATAAGAAAGCTTATTGGAGCAGAAGAGAGCAAATTCCAGGAAGAGAGAAAAAGAACATACAATAACTTTTCTGAGATACAGACAATACAGACGTCTCTATAGGAAGCTTTCTAACATTTTAGTGAAATGTAGTATGTTTCAGTGTGTATTGAGTGACTTGATAGGATGATAAAGCTGGATATATAGCTTTTTCTCTCCCGACTTGCTTCTTTTCTTGTGTTCCTTTGTGTATTCATGGAACCAACATCCCATCTGTCTTCCAGGTTCTAAATCTCAGAGGGATCTCAGATGTTCCTTCCCTTTCACTCTTGGCCATGTCTGAATACATACGAAAATCTGGGTGATTTTCCATATCTCTGCAAGCTCTCCCTTCTCTTACTGCTGCCTCTCCCTGGGCTCAGGCTAGCAATAGCATCTCCGCTAGGCTCTTAGCCTTCCATCTCCCTGAGGATTTTATTTTATGCTTAGCTTTCAGGGGGGTCTTTTTGAAGCTCAGCTCTAACACCCTTCTGCTCAGAAAACTTCAGTAGTTTTTACTGCCTATAGGAGATGTTCCAGGTTACCTATCTTTGTATGCAAGAACCTCTCCTTTTGGCTCTGCAGAACTTTTTATACTCTATAATTTAGTGAGGCAGAACTCAAACCCATGTTCTCCTCTTCTTGATTGTTCTTTCTGCTTTGAACTCAATGCCTGTGGTCAGTGCTTACAACATGATTTGTTAAATCAGGATATTTGAGTTTTGAACATGAAATGTTAATATATTGGAGGCTTTTATGAATTGGTTAAAATACCATTAACAGGACTTAGGGATTAGGAATTCATAGAAGTCTTACTATCCATATGTAAGACCATTATTTAAAGTATTTCTTTCATTTCATGAACTCAGTGGTCCTATTGATTGCTGGTAGAATTAGAAATTCCTTGAATCTCTTCCTTCCCAATAAAATCAGATTCTGATAACTAAAAATCCAGATATAAGATTATAGCCTCAGAGAAATAGGAAGAAGATCAATGCACTAGAGTAATGTTATGTTACTATGTTATATTGCACTAATAAGGTAGATGTCTGTATTCCATGATATAATAGAAGAACAACTCATTTTTTGTTACATAAAGTCCAATGCAGTTCAGGCAATCCTTGAAAGCATTTCTTCTCCAGGTGGATGATCTGAGTTTCCTTCATCATATGAGGCCACCATCTCAAAACGTGGATGCATATGCACAATGGCCCTTGGTTTTACACATCGTTTTCTCTCATACCCTATTGATTATAACTGATATTGATTATAACTGATAATTGATATTGGTATTGATATAGTCACATATCTCGGCCTAAGTGCAGGTACCTGGGAAGTATAGAGAAGCATATGGAACATTTGGTGAGTACTACCCTCTCTGTCACAGAAAGTAGTTAGTGAGAAGTATGCTGGTGGAGCCTCAAGTATTAGCAGAAGACAGTGGTCTACCTATTACCAGCTGTGTGCCTTTTGGCTGGTTATTTAACCCTCTATGCCTCACTTTCATATATATAATGTGCATATAATAATAATAATAATGATAATAATAATAATGCCTATCTCATAGAGTTGTAGAGTTTATAATTTCTACAAATCAGTTCAAAGAGTGCCTGAAATATTTTGAGTTGATGCTTAGCTATTATTATTATTAATATGGAAAACTTGGCTTAAGAGATGGAGAGAACCATGGTTTAGAGTAAAGGCTCAGAAATAGTCTTAATGGGAAAAATAAAAGTACCTTTAAGCCTTGACAGATTTGGGGGAAATAATCACAGTGGGCAAGTGGCCTATCAAATTTTCTTGAGAATTTGGGATAAAGAAGAAGTATGATTGGTTGTTAGTATTATTCTTTTTTTTAAGATTTTTTTAAAGATTTTATTTATTTATTTGACACAGAGAGAGAAAGATTAGAAGTAGGCAGAGAGGCAGGCAGAGAGAGAGAGGGGGAAGCAGGCTCCCCACTGAGCAGGGAGCCCGATGCGGGCCTCGATCCCAGGACCCTGAGATCATGACCTGAGCCGAAGGCAGAGGATTTAACCCACTGAGCCACCCAGGCGCCCCTGTTATTATTATTCTTTTAGGGAAGCCTTTCTGAAAATGAGGCTCAGAAGACCAGGTTTTACACTTACGGCATGGATAAAGAGGATTCAGTTGACAAGACCAGCCTTTTAATCATTAGACAGTAGAATGAACTGAAGGATGATTTTTCTACTCCCTGAAACAGAAGATGGTAGAGGCATTCATTTACAAGGAAAAATTTCACGTGTGGTATCCAGATGAGCCGAACAGACAATGGAGTCTGTTGATGCAGCCCAGAGGCGTGGTTGGTTACAGCATGGTCTCCGGAGCTGGGCAGCAGAGCTCCAAGCCCTGAATCTGCCTTTTTCTGATCGTGCAGCCTTCATCCTCCTGTGTCTCAACTTCACTACGTATAAAATGGGAATCATAATTGTACCCAGCCACCCAAGACAGTTGTTGTGGGGATTAAAGGCATTCATATATTTAAAGTACTTTGAAAATGTTAACTCCACAGTAAATGCTCATTAATGATTAGCTGCTGTTACTACCTAGCTGAGAACAATGAAGAAATATAAATCCTAGTAAAGGTGTCAGGAGAGTAGGGCAAAGAGTCATGATGAGAAATGAAGAAAAATGTCAACAGCACGCAGCAAATACAGACAGTAAGGAATATTAAATTGCGAAACAGTCCCTGAGGACAATCTCTAGAGTTGGAGTCATGCAAGCTCAGGGAACATATGGGGGGAGGAAGCCACAGGAAATGTTATTATGTGTGTAAGTTTATGGACAAGATGACCTAATAAGGTATTTTTCACCAAGGCTTTCTCTGATGACTCAGTAAGAAAGCTGGAGAGACTGACAGATTGTTCTTTTCAGGGAGGGAATGCTGCTGAGCATTTATGCCAGGGAAATTTGTGCTGATTTAGTCAGAAATGTGGTTCAGGGTTTAGTGTTGACATGCATCATCACTTACAAAGGTAGGGGCTTTTAAGTTTCCAAAGTTAGGTGCAGAATGGAGTCAACCACCTGGCTAATTTGGGCCAAAATGCCATAGCAAAATGAGGGGAAGGAAGCTTTTCAATTTAAATTATCTGGAAAATTACTTTAATTCTCACCATCATTTTGCATGTTACAAACATTCCTGACTTTTAGATATTTTGGAAAACAAGTTGTGGATTGAGAATTTTCTGAAATGCCTTAATAAAGAATGTTTGCTATAGTTTGGTATTTCTTGACACCATTTTTAATGTGTCAAGCCAAACATAAATGCCAGGTCCATATTCAGATAAGTGGTCTCTACTTTCAATTTTATTTTTCCTTAGTCAGGAGAAGGAAACTTAGGTTCATTGGTAGAAGCCAGGAAGGGGAAGTTTAGCAGTCCCCACAAAGTCACAACAGTATATGGGGGCTGGGGCACAGTATGTCTTAAAAAAAAAAAAGTATTTTTTTGGGTGCCTGGGTGGCTCAGTGGGTTAAAGCCTCTGCCTTTGGCTCAGGTCATGATCCCAGGGTCCTGGGATCGAGGCCCATATCGGGCTCTCTGCTCGGCAAGGAGCTTGCTTCCTCCTCTCTCTCTGCCTGCCTCTCTGCCTACTTGTAATCTCTCTCTCTGTCAAATAAATAAATAAAATCTTTAAAAAAAAAGCATTTTCAGTATTATATTATTTACATTTGAAATTAAATAAAAACTTTCAGTTTCCTAATATGAGCCACTTAAAGATTGTCAAAACTTTGGCTGATATAGAGAAGATGGAATGATTCTTCGTGGTTTTTGGGGAAGGGATGTCATAATATGTTAAAGGGAGGGATGTGTGTGCGTGTGTACATAGATACACAATCATACATATATCCACTCATCTTTTAATGAACGAGGTTCAGGGCCTCAACACAAGGATGACCAAACTTTGACTGGGACAATCTAAGTTTATGCACATATAAGGAAAAGCAAAATGGTGTAGTAAAAAAATTCCAGGATCAGAAATTCAAGAGCTGGGTTCCTGTTGAGCTAGGGTTCCAATTCTGAACCCTAAACCTCATCACTTAACCTCATCAAGCCTGTCTCACTATCTGTAAAATGGGAATAATAGTAACATTTTTTTATGATCTGTAAAGTTGAATACACATATAATAAATGACAAAGTATTTTTTAAATTGTGAAGTGCTGATAAATGAAGACATTATCATTATAATACCATCACTGCTGTACCTGAACTTTTCTTGAAGTTGGCAATAAAGATCCACTTATTGTCAAAACACACATTGCAAAATATACCATAATTTTTCTATTTTTGGCTAAAATAGTCAATCTTTTTAAAAAAATGTTCTTTCTATCCTTAAGTTAGAGGAAAGGATAAGAAGTACTTTAAAACAGGTGAAGGAAAGCACACTATCTTTTTTATCCTAACTTTATCCAGCAACCATGCCTGACGGTGAATGGTCTATGTGTGAGTATACTTTTGAGACCATAAAGGATTATTTTAACTTAAGCCTCTTCTCGAGGGAAATGAGAATATTTAAGTTCAGGTCTAAAATAATTATTTCTCTGAAAATAACATTCTTCTGCTTATTCAGACTTTCTCCTCTTGCTTTTGGTGTCTTTTTGGCATGTAACAAATAGCAGCAAACTCCAAACCTTCCAGGATCTTGTCTCCTCCCTTGGGAATTCATGATTGGACTCTTGACCTTTGATCTCCTCCATACTGCCTCATGGAGAGCCCTCATCTGACAGTCCTGGAGCAAGAAGGGAGAAATATTTATAGAACATCAAGTTATTGTACAAGCTTGTGTCTCTATGGTTAAATACTGGGTTTCTGCCTCCAAATTAGTAGTTTAGTATGTTTTCTTAAGTGCTGGAAATTTATGGAATTATCATAGTTGAGTTCTTGTTCCTAAAACAAAAACAGAAGAAAATACCACTTGCTGATTTCTTTCTATTTTTATGTCTTTGGATGGCTTATATTTCCTTGCAGTAAACAAGCACGAGTGTTACAGAATTGTTTTCCTCAGAATGTGATTACTTTTTGAGGAGTACTCCAATACATATACCAAGATATACATATACTCCATGTATATCTTTTAGTAATGATGCTGTTCTCACACCCAGGAATCAGTAATAGAAAAGATAGTGTTTACATTATGTTAAACTATTAGCCATTTCTTTGACTTTTTAATATTTTGTCTGACCATCGAGGTAGTTGGTGAAGTATTAAATCTATATGTTTGCTGATAATTACCTAGAAGACTGAGAAAATGTTTCAGATCATTTAGAACTAGGAAGAACATCTGTGGAGGTGATGGGATTCCTACAGCTAATTCACAGTATCATAAAAGCTCAAGTTAAGAGACACTTTGACCCTATGGAGAAGAATTCCAAATAATTTATGTAGATATTCCCTCCATCTCAAGGAGGGAGAACATAGCTCTCATTCCTTAGGTATGAGCTGCAGTGACTTCCAAAGTTACAGTATGGACTATGAACTTTAGTTATTAGTAATAAACCAGTAATGTATCAATAACTGATTTTAATAATGTATCAATGTTTGTTCATTAATTGTAACAAATGTATCATACTAATGTAAGATGTTTTTAATATGGGGATATTGGATGTGGGGTATATGGGAAGTCTATAATATGTTTCAGTTATTCTGTAAACCCAAAATTACTCTAAAGAAGTCTTTTTTTTTTTAAAGTCACTTTGACAATTCTCTCATATCCTTCTAGTATTCAAAACTTTGTCAAGATTGTCCTCTTGAGTTCTTTGGATGACAGGCAACTCACCAGTTCTGAAACTAGTACTTTGATTAATTTTAACACCTGGTGTTTTTGTCTTGTTTGTTTATTTGTTTTTAGTTGGTAGTAATAACTACCAAAGAAATTTGAGGTGGCCAGGATTAGCTACTGACCCACAAACCACATGGCTATAATAAAAATAAGTCTCATAAGCGACTCTTCCTGCATACATTTATTGCACTGTCTTTCATTAACAAGCAAGCAGGCACATATCAGTTCTTATAACCTGTTCTCTAAGTCTGATGAAGTCTAAACTCTTCTGTTGGCACTCTAACCACATCTTGTATGAAAGATTTACTCTAAGCAGGCATAATATTCCAGGGTCAGAATTTTCTGCCTTCCAGTAGGTACCATGAAATCAGAAATCCTCTTAAACCAATGATTGGAACTAGGCATAATTCCTACCCTCCAGGTTGCAGGATTTTCAAGCTCCATTCATGCAAGTGTCTTTGAAGTGTTATGGACAATTTACATATCTTGGTACTTCTAATGTCACCAACGAAAGCCTGTTTGTAATATTCATTATGCTCAATAGTCACAAGTTTAACCAATAGAACCCATTTTTGACATTATGGATGCTAATTAGCAAAGTAGCTTGTTCACTGAGATGCTGGTAACTGAAGGACTTATAATAGGTACTCTGGAGCATAATCTTTTCTGGTGTAATATAGGTGACTACAATGAACTCTGCATTCTGGATATCATAGTAGCTAACCATCTTTAGAATTAAAGCTTTAGCTGGTCAAACATTATATTACATTGATTATGGAATGTTTGAAGTAAATTACAGACATCAGTAGAAGAAAATTCTGGTTTTTTTTTAACAACATAACCCAAAAATCTTCTGTGTTCCTTCTATCCATTCTTTCCTTTGGGGCAAAAATTATTATGCTTAAGTTTGCACCTGAGATGAATACTTGCTTGAGTATGGCATCTTTGAGAGTGAACTCCAAGTGTTGATAATTCTTGGGACTGTATGGTGGGAAGGAGAAGAATGGGGGAGTGGGTAAACACAGTGACAGAGAAGTACTTTGGATTCACTGTCAGAGAACTACAGTGAAATAGTGAAATCTTATTTTCCCTTAATCTGGAGTTTTCTAAATTTTTTTGATCAATAATAGAATTGGTTTTGAACACAATATTTTAAAATATTATACAAAAGTAATATTCTATGTAACACATAGTCCACTCCCTTTTCCAGCACTGTAGTAGAAGGCTAAGTGGGGAAGGGCTGGAACATGTTTTTTCTTGATAAAAACAATTCAAATATCTGTTCATGTCTTCTGCCCATTTCTTGACTGGATTATTTGTTTTATGGGTGTTGGGTTTGAGAAGCTCTTTATAGATTTTGGATACTAGCCCTT
>LNAC01001010.1:5265-55619 GCA_002007465.1 Ailurus styani | reverse complement strand
ACTTGTGATCTCTCTCTCTGTGTCAAATAAATAAATAAAATCTTTAAAAAAAATAAAAAAATAAAAATCAACAAAAGAGACAAATCACTGGCTAATGGAATCAAATAAATGAAGTAATTGTGTGGTGGGCATTAAGGCAGGCGTGTGATGTGATGAGCACTGGGTGTTATACGCAACTGATAAATTATTGAATACTAGATCTGAAACTCATGATGTACTTACTGTATGTTGAGTAATTGAATTTAAATTAAAAAAAAGAAATGAAAAAACCCCACAATTACCAAAAATTAGAAACAAGGTAAAAGAAATTATTCAATAGAGAATATTAATCATAGATTATTTTGCATATTCTGTACATATAAATTTGAAAATCTAAATGAAAAAGTAGAGTTTTAAAACAAATATGACACAGCAGAATTGATCCTAATAGAGACAAAATAAGCTGATTACTGTAGAAGAAGTAGACAAGTAGAAAAAGAGCTCTCCTACAAAAAAAAAAAAAAGAAAAGATCAGGCTCTTAAATGTTCACAAGAGGAATTCTACAAAAACCTTAAAATATAAAATAATCTAGATTCAAATGAAACTAAACAAACTAAACCAAAAGAAAGAAGATTTTCAAATTTGTTTTGTAAAATAATATTGACTCCTAAATTTGGCCAAGGGCTGCACCAAAAAGAGAAATTTTCAGAATAATATCACATATGGATAGTGATAAAAATTTCTTAAAATACTAGCAAACAGAATTTAACAGCATATTAAAGAATAATACATCATTACCATGTAGGATTTACTCCAAGAACACAAAGCATATTTAATACTGGGAAATGCAGAGAAGTAAGGAAAATATAATTATCTCTGTACCTGCAGAAAGGGTGTGTTTCAAAATTCAATGTTCTTTCATGTTACAAAACATTCAACAATATAGGAATCTTGGATATTTTAAAAACATGGTAATTAACCTCAGTGTTCAAACCTCTTACTTGATGGAGAAATATAGGGTGTTTCCTTCTAAAAATCAGAATTGGGAACAAGACAATGATGTTCACTACCTTCACCACCATTTTACATTGTGTTGTGGATGTCAGCCAATGGAATTAGACAAAAGAAGGCAATTAACAGTAAGGAATTGAAAAGCCAAGATTATCTTTATAGATTATATTGGATTGAGTATCTCAAAGGTATCAATTGAAAAACTACTGTAAGTAATAAAATAATTTCATAGAGTGATAAATTACAAAATCAGCATATAAAAATAAAGTTTTTATACATAAAAATTATATATATAATAGGAAAGGAATTGGACATATATATATATTACATTCTTTTCCAATTCCTTTCCAACTATATATAAATATTGGAAAAGCAGACTTTACTTAAAATAGCCAATAAAGTAAAATGATAAGATAAAATAACATAAAATAAAAATAAGATAAAATAAAATGGAATGAAATGAAAAAAGAAAAGTAAAAGAAAATAACTAGGTATATATTTAACAAGACATATTGAACTATATAAAGAGAATTTATAAGCATTTCCTTCAAAATACAAAAGTAAACTTGAACAAATGGAAAGGCATACTATGTTCTTGGATGATTCATCATTATAAAGTTGTCAACTGTCTTTAAATTAGTTTATACATTTAATGTCATCAGGTTTTTAAATTTTTTATAATCAGTTAAACAAGTTGAATAAAAGTTCATTTGGAACAACAAACAAGAATAGCCAGGAAAAGAACAGAATAGAGAATGGAGCTAGCACAAGCTGATAATGAAACACATTACAAAGAGGGTGGTTTGTGTACATCAATAAACCATCAATCAGAAATAGATTCAGTTACATATGCAAATCAGTGGGGAAAGAGATGGACTTTTAAAAAGTGTTGTGATAGTTGGATGGCCTTATGCAAAAAGATAAAATTGGGTCCATTCTTCACATCAAATAAACTTTAAATGTATTGGAGATGTAAATGTAAAAAACAACACCCTCCAAGTACCAGAAGAAAACACTGCACAAAACTTTGTGACTGAAACCTCAGAAGCAACAGTAGAAAAGACTGATTCACAAACAACATAAACAAATTTTGCCATAAAAAACAAGACAAATATTTGAAACTTATATCATGGAGAAAAGATTATTATACAAAATGAGCTTCTAAAAACAGAGAGGTAAAAGGCAAATAATTACCACTTATAGGATCACAAGGAAAGCAGAATGTATTCAGTGAGGCCATGGGAATACAGTCAGCAAAACCTGGTTGAGGAAGACTGTGGGAGAGGCAATTTAATATTCTCAACAACAAGCAATAACAACAAATAGCAAGGGATAAAAGGAGAGAAGAGACATAGCTTGAAGAAACATGTCAACCAAAAGCAATGTAGGGACCTTATCTGAATCTCAATTAGAAAAAAACAAAACTCCTTGAAACACGAGTAGAGTATTTGATACTATTAAGAATCACTGTTAAAAAATTTTAAGGTATGTAATGGTACTGTAGTTTTGTTTTCAGAAAGAATATTTATCTTTTATTTAAGTATCCTTAGAAGTATTTATGGGTGAAACGATACATTGTCTTAGATGTGCTTCAAATAATCAGGGGAGTGGGGGAGCGGATTGGGATATAGGAGACAAAAATAGTGGTAAGTTGATTGTTGTAGAAACTGACTACTGGATGCATAAGAGGCTATTATACTTCTTCTATGTTTGATTTGACTACATTTGAAATTTTTCTATAAATAATTTTGGAAAAATTAGGGAGGGTCTCTATTCCTAAAACACTGGTCAAACTTTAGGTTTCGAAGGTGTTAACCAAGAACACAAGAATTTCTTCAAAACTCATTTAGGACTAAAGTCCTAAATGCACCATGCCAAATACTTTCCCTCTTATTTGACAACTCATTTGTATTTTAAAAGTAACTTAATTTAGATGTTTCTACTTAGCTCATTCAAATATTATCATATGAGAACTATTTGATGTTCATTTCCCACTCATCTCCTCCCCCCCAAAAAAGACGAACAACAAAGGCTTATCTTTTAAGTTGTGTTCTATTTGAAATTTGAAGCTGTCATTTTGCCCAAATAGACAAAAACTGTCCCTTGAATGAGCACTGTCTCATTTATTTATTACTGCATAAGAAACCACCCCAAAACTTCATGGCTTACAATTATTTTATTGTATCTCATGGCTCCTCTGCTCTTGCCTGGTGTTTCTCATGTAATTTCTCATGCAGTGGGGGCTACAGCTGGGTCGGCATGGGTGTTTCAGGCCTTGGAGCTTCTCCTTGTAGCTTCCCTCCCCACATGGTGTCTCAGCTTTCAGAGCCTGTCCCCATGACCACTCTCTCCCATAGCATGTCCTGGACTTCTGGCATAGCAAATCAAAGCTTCTGGAAGGAAGCAGAAGCTGCCAGACTGTCTTAATGTCTGGGCTCAGAAGTCCCAAAGTATTCTTCCATTTTCTATTGGTCAAAGCAGTCTTGGGGCCAGACATGATTCAAGGGGAGGGAAATAGACTCCATGTCTTGATGAGAGGAGCAGCATGTGCATCGAAGGAAGAGTGGAATTATGGGAAACTATTTGGGGCCATCTTGGGAAACTAGCTGCTGTAGTAGTTTATGTGAAAGTCAAAATGTGCCTACTTATCAGGGCCTACCTCCCATCAGCTTGGATTATATCTATATCCTAACTCTCTCTGTCTAACACATGTATATATAAGTAGAATACATTATATATATGTGAGACACGAAGTATGCTTTAGTGCCAGCTCAGCCAGGTAGGCCCATATGAATGACCCAAAGCCTCATTTTTGCCTGCAAGGAAAAATTACGTGGTATAGAAAGTGTGTGTAAGGACCTGGATGAGGGTTTAAGAGAGCACACAGGCTCTATTTTAGAACTCGTCAAACCGCTACGTAGCTCACAGAGATGGGTACAATTTCTAACCACTCTCTTGTGACTGACTTGATACATAACTTGTCTTGGGGGAGGACACTCTATCTTTGCTTCAGGCATTCTTTCTCTGATGTGCCTTTTCAGTTGTGGGGACTATGGTTTTAAACCCACCAAATGCAAGGAAACAATAGGCGTCTTTCTTAGCTACTTGTAAAGGTCACATGGAAAATGAGCATGGGCAGAGTGCTTCCAACTAGATGTGCAAGCACATGCATAAATGAATACATTTAGACCATTGTTGGTCAGTGTTAACCCTTTGCTTACACAGAAAAAAGAAGATTGTTTTTCTTATCTTCAGGGGGTTTTAAATTTGTGTGAAGTAGAAAACAGAAGCGCATCATTGGAATTTTCACTTGATCTGTTAGTGCTGGGAGCTCTGGTCAGTATGGAGGTGGTGCCTGAGTCCAGGAAGAGGGAAGACACTCACTAAATAATTAGGGTCTTTCCTCTCAGTCTCTGGACAATAAGCAGACCAGAGCTGTAGGAAAACCTTTAAAGGCCTCTAGCTCTATAAAGGTTGTGCCCTCTAACACAAGTCAAAAGAAAAGTAGCAGTACTCTGTAAATAAGGAGAAGATGGTAGAAGATGTTCTGACTTTTATCTGACTTTAATGTGATTATTTTAAGAGTTTTTGTAAAAAATTGAATACCAAATTCTTTCAAAGTTTTTTTTCTCATAATTTAGTGTTCTTGCTTTATTGGAACCTAAATACTTGCATTGCCCTGGGGCACTGTAGCTCCAGCTCTGATCTATCTTCTGAGGAAGCCCATGTGATTACTTGTCAGGAAAACTAGGAGTATGGTCTGCTCACCGATGTAGTTTATTGACTGATACGTTTACACTGATCTAGAGAGCTGTTTAGTTTTGGTTGGAATACAGCTGCTTTGGGGAGAGACTGGTGAGGTTAGATCACCCTCAGATTTCTGGAAAATATTTGATTATAATAGGCCTAGCTATACGTGGGACAGCTATAATACCTCATGGATCATCTGGGGCTGGGGGTGGGGAGGGGAGAGGAATCCCGGCCTTCAATGCCATTATTTCCAGAAGCAAACATGAAAACACTTTAATCCATTTCCTACAACGTAGGTTTCTAAATTTGTAAAATTCTGCTTTATGATTGTCACACATAAACAAGAAGGGGCTTGAATATATGCTTTGCTGTAAAAAAAAACTTTTTGTAAAAAAATTATGCAACTAGCGGAGTTAAACAAATGCTTTTGGCAGCTTTATTGAGCACATATGCAAAAATGGGTTTGCTTCTGTAGAGGGATATGGGAAAATCAAAGCCCTCTGACCTATGCATGAGAGGCATGCATGAGAATAAATAATAATAAAAAGGTTAAAAAACCCTAGCATGTCTTTCTATCAGGATGGAACAAAAAAGCAAATATTCATTGTACATAAATCATGTCTGAAGGGCTGAGAACTTGGGCAATCTGAATTAAATTTGATGAAAATAGTGCATGGAATTGATGATTTCATTTTGAGTGCACAAGTCATTTTTCTGCTTATATTTTTTTCTTTTCTCTTCTTTCCTTCCCTCCCTCCCTGTCCAAGTACCCCTCCTCCCCTCTACTTCCAAAAGAAGAGAACACTGTTCTCAGAACTCTCTCAGGCTTTCTTAATTGAAAGCAATGATTCTGAGTCACTCCTTTATATTAAGTGAAACACTCTTGCATGAATCTCCAGGGATGAAGTGATTAGCACAGCAAGAAGCCGGCAGCCTCTGGTTGTCCCTGCAAGTGGTGGAAAGAATCAATACAATTTTGCAAAGATAACAGTGAAAGAATGGTATTTTCTTTCCAAACATGTCCCTCTCTGAAACATCAGTGCAGACATATGTCAAGATAGAAACCGGATCGTATTTCTAACAGTTGAAGACTCAGATTTCGTCAAAGAAGACTGTTCTCCTGCCCAAACCGTATCCTACACTGTCCCCTTGTCTGGACTATAATGGAATATAGCATTAACTTCGGACAGTGGAGGTTGAGCTAGTGCCAACCTTGCTAATGAACATGTGGTTTCAATAATCATGTGGCTACTTGCACGTCAGGTGGCAAGGTGCCAGGTACTTAATGTCGAAGGGGCAACTGATGTAAAAAGTACCATCTCCTGATACGATTGCATTTCCAAAAATGCTCTGGGCCCAGACTGAGACTCTGCCAATTGGGGGTGTTACTCAGTTCACTCAGTACCCAGGAGTTTAAGGCACTAAGAGATGAGGAGGAGCAGTGCCCAGGGCTCTGAGAACCTGAAGCATCCCAGAGTGTTGTCGATAATGAAATGGATTACACTGCAGTGTGGAAACACTCAGCCTGGCCCAGGAGGGCGGTGGGAGGAGAAAGGATTAGGATCGCTCCCTGCTTCAAGTTCCTGGTGTTCTGGACTCTGGGATTTGAGGGTCTGAAAGCTAGAAGACAGTGAAATGAATTACAGTTTAATGATATTCCCACTACACTGACAAAATGGATTCAATTACATAATGGTAGCATTAAATGTTATTAAGAAGGGATCCAGAGTCTTGAAGCCAGACTCTCAGAAAATCATGATAAGCTGTTTAAAACAGCTGAAATAGCACATTTATAGGCTTTCCAGTTCTGGGTTTGTTGAAGAGGAAAGGAGTTACATTTGCCCAAACATTCTGCAGTTCTGGTTTGTTATCTGGGCCTTTTGTACACAGAGAAGGAGTGTTAGGATATACCTGATTTGACTATTCTATCTTCAAGTTCGCTTTTTCTACCCCCTCCCCCGCAGGAAATGCTTTTGTGAAATGCAGAACTAAGTGGCTTGCCCCAGGCCTTGGTGATAGGGCTGTCATTTTTCTTGGGGGCAGGACCTCTTCTTTAGGGTGACCAGTTTTACTGAGAATGGACTGTTTTTCTTCAATTCTATCTTCTCCTTTGAAGATTTATTTTATGTTTGTTTCACTTTTAAATTTGCAAACTGGAAATTTGCAAACTCTGTAATGTACAGATTTGACAAATACATAGATTCATGTGTCAGCGACCATGATCCATATACAGAGAGTTCCATCACTTCAAAAAAAAAAATGTCTTCATCCTGCTTCCTTGTGTCAGTTTTCCATCTTACTTCCAACTGCTGGCAGCCACTGAGCTGTTCTCCATTCTATAGTTTTGCCTTTTCTTGAATATCATGTCGAGGGCACCTTGACATGATATTCAAGAATGTCATCTTTTTGGTATGACTCTTTTCTCTTAGCAAAATCCATTTGAGTTTCATCTGTGTTGTTCCATGTATTGGTGGATTATTCCTTTCTATTGCTGAGTAGCATACCTTTGTGTGAATGTGTCACACTTTGTTTATCCCTTCACTCATGAGACATTTGTGCTGTTTCCAATCTTGAGTGATTGTGAATTAAGCAGCTATAAACATCATGTACAGGTTTTTGTGTGAACGTAGGTTTTTACTTCTCTTGGGTAGAATCCTGAGTGTGAGCTTGCTGGGTCATGTGGTCAGGATCGCTTGAACTTCGTAAGGAATGGCTAAATTGTTTTCCAAAGGGGCTCTGACATCTTGCTTTCACACTAGCAAAATAGAGTTCCTGGTACTCTGTGTCCTCATCACCTCTTGGTACTGTCAGTTTGGTTTTTATTTAAATCACTTGGGGGGCACCTGGGTGGCTCGGTCGGTTAAGGATCTGACTCTTGATTTTGGCTTAGGTCATGATCTCAGGGTTGTGAGCCCTGTGTCAAACTTCACCATGGGTACAAAGCTGGCTTAAGAGTCTCTTGCTCCCTCTCCCTTTGCCCCTCCTCTCTCTCTCTCTCTCTCTCTCTCTCTCTCTCTCTCAGAATAAATAAGTAAGTAAGTAAATAAATAAATAAATAATTTTTGTAAGTAAGTAGTGGTATCTCATTGTGGTTTTAATTTGGATATTTTTAACGACTAATGATGTGAACATCTTTTCATGTGTTAATTTGCCATCTGTGTACCTTTTTTTGGTAAAGTGTACAAATCTTTCATCAGTTTTTAAACTGAATTGTTTTCTTACTAAGTTTTGAAAATTATATATTCTTGATATAAGTCCTTTGTTATATATATTATTTGTAAATATTTTCTCTCAATATTTGACTTGTCTTTTGGTTCCCTTACAGTATCTTCTACAGAGCAAGAGTTCTTAATTTATATAGTATAATATATTAATCTACTCTTTTTTTTTTTAAAGATTTTATTTATTTATTTGACACAGAGAGAGAGATTACAAGTAGGCAGAGAGGCAGGCAGAGAGAAAGGGAGAGGAGGAAGCAGGCTCCCTGCTGAGCAGAAAGCCTGATGCGGGCCTCGATGCCAGGACACTGAGATCATGACCTGAGCCAAAACAGAGGCTTTAACCCACTGAGCCACCTAGGCGCCCTATTAATCTACTCTTTTAAAGACTGTCCTTTTTGCAGTATATCTAAGAATTCATTGGTTAACACAAGGTTACACAGATTTCTCCTATGTTTTCTTCTAGGAATGTTCTAGTTTTATCTTTTACATTAGATCAATTTCAAGTTATTTTTGCAGAGTGCGAGCTATGTGTTAAGGTTCTTTTTTTGCATACATATGCATTTGTATATATGTATATATACACACATTGCAATTTGTTGAAATTTGAAATAATGTGATTTGTTGAAAATACTATTTTTTATTCATGGAATTGGCTTTGCACCTTTATGAGAAACTATTTGATTATATTTGCATGTGCATATTTTTTTTGGTGTACTCTATTCTCTCTTACTGATCTGTATATCTATACTTTTATAAATGCAAAGGTTTTTATTTTAACTGAAGTTTTATAATAAGTTTTGAGAATATATAGCATGAGTTCTTCAACTTTGGTTTTTCTTTTTCAGAATTGTTTTAGCTATTCTATTTGGTGTTTATAAAAAAATCTTTTTGAGATATTGATTGAGTTTGCATGGCAGTGATAGATCAATTTGGGGAGAATTGACATCTTAATAATTTTGAATCTTGTTTATGAACATGGTATATCTCTTCATTTACCTAGGACTTTGCTTTTTTTTTTATCAGTGTTTTGTAATTTTTAGCATTTCTATTCTGCACATATTTTGTTCGCTTTATACCTAAGTATTTTTTGGGAGGGTGTTATAAATGGTATTTTTAATATATTTTGAATTTCATTTATTCATTACTGATATACAGAAATACAGTGGATTTTTGTATATTGATTTTTATCCTACAACTTTACTTAACTATTAGTTTCAGAAGCATTTTTTTTTGTAGATTCCGTGTTTCTCCTTAGACAGACATTTGAGATGTAAATAGGGAGTTTCATTTCTTCCTTTCCAATCTATATGCCCTCCTTTTATTTTTTTTTTCCTTATTGCATTTGCTGAAATTTGCAGTGTGATGTTGGCTAAGAGTAGTGAGAGAGGACATCCTTGCCTTATTCCCAATCTTTTCATCTACTAAGATGATCAAGTTGTTTTCTTCTCTACTTTGTAATATGGTGAATTATATTGATTGATATTTGAATGTTGAACCAGCTTTACATTTTGGGGACAAATCCTCCTTGGTCATGATATACTATCTTTTAAAATCTATTTTTATAGATTGTTACCTTAAATTTGCTAATATTTATGCAGGATTCTTGCATAAATATGTTGCATATATGTTTATATAAAGATTTAATGCTAACATTTTCCTCTAAGCACTGCTTTAATGCATTCCACACAATTTTGTATGCTGCTTTTTAATTTTCACTTAGTGCAAAATATTTTAAAATTGACCTTGAGAACTTCTCTTTGACCCATGCCTTATTTAGAAGTGACTTACTTAATTTACAAATATTTGAGGACTTAGAGATATTATTTTGTTATTAATTTTTAAATTTAACTTCAACATGGTAAAGAACACTCTTGGTATGATGTCTTTTCTTTTAAATTTGGTAAAGTTTATCAATGGAGTAGAATATGATCTAATTGAATATTATAAATGTACTTGAAGGGAATATGTATAATGTTATTGTTGGGGGCAATAATGCACACTTAGGATTGTTATATCTTCTTGGAGAATTTATCCCTTTGTTCAGAGTTTATTTTTCTCTTTTTCCTTGGTAATATTCCTTTTGTAGAATACTTCATTTTAAATTAATTGAGTATGCCAGCTTTTCTTTTAATTATTGTTAGTATAATAAACATTTTTCTATTACTTTAAATGAATCTTTATATTTAAATTGAATTTCTGGTATACAGCATATATTTCAGTCTTGCTTTTTTATCCAACCTGACAATCTCTGTCTTTTCATTATTTTGTTGAGATTATTTATATTTAATGTTATTGTTAATATGATTGGATTAAAATCTGCCCACTCATTTATTGTTTTCTATTTGTTCTATCTGTTCTTTGTTTGTTTTGCCCTTTTCAGCCTTTTTGGGGGATCGTTTATTATTTCATTTTATCTTCAGTATTGGCTTATTATTTATATCTCTTTCTTATTTTTACCTTTTGTGTTTGCTCTAGTTCAACATGAGTATTGGATTAATCTGTGTTTACCTTCAAATAATATTATATTGCTTCCCATGTAGCATAAGGCCTTTAACAGTATAGTCCCAAATTCTTCATCCCATGCCTTATGCTCTGCATTTTAGTTTTGCTATGCTATGAGCACACAGCATATTTATAATACTTTTGGCTTCACATAGTCATCTTTTAGAACACTTACTAGCATGAAAATCCATTTAGAAAACTGTTATTCCTTCTCTTTAAAGCACTTTTCATTTATTTGTGTAGATTCAACTTTTTGTCTGATATTATAGTCCTTTTGCCTGAAAGAACTTCCTTGAATATTTCTTATCCTGTAGGTCTATTGGCAATGAATTCTCTCAGTTAAAAAAAAAACAACAAACTTTATTTTTCCTTCATTTAAAAAAAATGTTTTTTTGGGTACAGAATTCTGGGTTGCCTTTTTAAAAATATCTTCACTTTAAAGATGTCATTCTATTTTTTTTCTGGCTTTCATAGTTTTGGATGAGAAGTATGTTCTTATCTGTGTTCTTCTGTGGGTAGTATGTCTTTAGCTTTATCTTGTTTCTAATAAAATTTATTTTTAGAGCAGTTTTAGATTTACAGAAAAATTGTGACTCGTGAAACAGTTTCAATATATACCATACCCTGTTTCCTTTGTTATTAATATATCATATTTGTATGATAGATCTGTTATAATTAATGAAACAGTATTGATAGATTAGTATTAACTAAAGTCTATACTTATTCAGATTTTCTTAGTTTTTGCCTTATGTTCTTTTTGTGTTCCAGGATTCCATCTAAAATACTATGTTATATTTGGTCATCATGTTTTCTTAGTCTTCCCTTGTTTGTGACAGTTTTGTAATTGATGATCTTGATAGTTTTAAAGAGTATTGGTCAGGTACTTTTTAGAATTTCTCCTGACTGGTTTTGTCTGTTTTTTGGTGATGTTTTTCTCATGGTTAGGCTGGGTTTATGGAGTTTTGGGAGGAAGACTGAAAAGGTAAAGTGACACTTTTGTCCCATCATATCAAGGGTACATGTAATCAGCATGATGTATCACTGTTGATGTTGGCTTGATCATCTGCCTAAGGTAGTGTTTGTTAGGTTTTTCCACTGTAAAGTTATTCCCTTGTTTTTGAACTTTTTGGAAGGAGATGAGTATGCAAAGTCCATACTTAAAGAGTGGGGAGTTATGCTCTCCCTCCTTAAGGGGAGAATATCTTCATAAATTATTTGGAATTCTTCTCCAAGGGAGATTTGTCTTTTCTTCTTCAGTTTTTGTTTAGTCAGTTATTTATTTATATCAGTATTAATGTATCATTTATTTTTGTCTGCCTTCAATAATTTCTTCTCCTTTCTTTGTGTTTTGACAGGTGTTTTTAGGTTTGTGTTTTTGTTTTTTGGCAGTTCGAATAAGGTATGTCTACAGTTTGTTTGTTTTGCCTTGTGTCATGTGTATCCTTTTCGATACTCTCTCTGTTTCTTGGATCTATAGTTTGGTATCCATCATTAATTTTGGAAAATTATTGGTCTTTATACTTTCAAATGTTTATCTGCCTTATTCCTTCTCTCTTATAAGATTTCAGTTAAACATATCTTAGATATATATCATTATCCTACATCTTTTGGATGTTCCATTCTGCTTTTTCCTTTTTTATTTTTATTTTTTAAAGATTTTATTTATTTATTTGACAGAGAGAGTGAGATCATAAGTAGGCAGAGAGGCAGGCAGAAAGAGGGGGGGAAGCAGGCTCCCTGCTGATCAGAGAGCCCGATGCTGGACTCAATCCCAGGACCCTGAGATCGTGACCTGAGCCTTAGGCAGAGGACTAACCCACTGAGCCACCCAGGCATTTTCACTCTTGTTTTCTATTTGTGTTTCAATTTGGGTAATTTATACTGAACTATGTTCAGGTTTACTGATTCTTTCCTTGACTGTGTCAAAGATACTGATGACCAACTCCATGACATCCTTCATCTCTATAACTGTGTTTTTTATTTCTAGCATCTCTATTTGAACCTCCTTTGTTGTTTTCATCCGTCTGCTGAAATTACTTGTCTGCTGCTGCATATTGTCTCCCTTCCACATTAGAGCCTTTAACATATTAATTATAGTTATTTCAAATTTCCTGTCTTTTGGTTTCAACCTTTGTGTCATATCTGAGTCTGGTGTATTTATTTACTCTAAACAGTGTGTTGTTTCTTCTTGCTTTATTTTTGTATGTTTGCAATTTTTTGTTGAAAGCTGGACATCTTCTATAGGATAGTAGATCATAAAGTGTAGTTTTTATGCCTGGAAAGAAATACATTTATTTCTACTAGGCCTTAATGTGAATTATTACTCAATCTAGTCAGGAATTGAGCTGGTATTGGGGATTGTTTATGCTATAGTTACTTATAATGCATCATAGATTTCAAATTTTTCTAGTGATAGTTTGTGTCTAGGGTGGAGGTTGGTTTGCCGGAGGTTTTTTCTCAACGTCCATTCTCGGCTTTAGGTTTTCCCTTTGCAATGTGCTTCAGAAAATGTCTTTTTCTATATTTATATAATTCTTCTGCACTGTGCTTGTTACTTGATGCTTGTTAGCATTGTGATGTGGAGTCAGGAGGACATTCTCTGTTGTTCTCATTAAACTTGTTTTCGGCAGGCACCGTATCCCTGAAGACCTTTTTCTACATATTTTTTTTTATTTTTAATTTTTTTACTTTAAAAAATATGGTATCTATTCTGAAGGATCTGGGGGAAAGTAAGGAGGTGTCTTGATGCAGTTTAATCCAAAAATATGCCAACTATATGCCAGATAGAATGCTAAATGCTTGAGCTCCAAATGTAACTATGACTTGGCTCATCCTATTCAGAAGCTCTGTAGTAAGAACTGCAAACTGGTAAACATTAAAACCTAGTGTGTATCATGGTAGGAGTAGATTCTAGATGCTTTGAAATACAACCGAGGCCTTTTTAGCTCAATGTGGGTTATGGTGAAGTTCAGGGAATTCTTACTAGGGGAAATCCAGGCAAATCATAATTTCTCTAGGACATCTTACCTTGTGCTCCTTCAGGCAAGTGACAGTGGGTTTGGGATGAGAGAGGGAAAGACATGTGAAGCTGAAGTAAGGATGCAGGAGGTAGGTGAGGAAATTATGGAAAAATACAGCACCTTCTGGAAGTCACAGTCTCTACATTACTTCAGGGATCTTCATGGTGTCATCAAGAAAAATCAAGATTTTTTTGCTTCAGACAAATCAGGATTTTAAATCTGGCTTTCTTACCTACAACCTAGAAATTACCTTCCTCCTAAGGTTCAATTTCTCATATATAAAATGGTAAAGGTATTTCCTATTTCACAGGATTGCTATGAACATTATGTGAAACACGAGGCTTCTAGAAGAAGATCCATAATGAATATCTATTATTGCTGTCATTGTCATTTGCAGCCACTAAATTAAAAGTTTTTATATTCTTTGGGTAACTAATGGGCTTACTCCAGGGTCTTCTAAAGAGTCCACTTGGAAATGAGAAGCATCTGTTTTTCCTGTAGAAGTTCTTCCCCAAGTGACTGATTCTATGCTAATGGTGAAGAAGCAGCTTGAAAATAAGATCCCATAAAAATATATTTAAAAATTTAGCTCCTATGGTCATCTCTCCCAAGAGCTTAAATCTCAAAATTTTATCCTGTGAGTATATAGACTCCACAGAGTTCATAACCCCACAGTGTCTTGGCCATGTGTACCCATCTGGTACATTCAACCACCAAACTGGAATATGATATTGTGTTTTCTGGACAGGATTAAGAGTGAGTTCTCTTAGGCTCAACTGACCCCTGCAATCAGGGGCAAGAGGGCTGTAATTGACATGTCACTCAACAAACATACTAAGAATAATAGAAACAGAGATGACTACTTTGCCTTGTGGTGAATGCCCTCCTTTGGGGAATTAGCAAGATGGTTAGAGGATGAGCAAAAGGCCGCACTAGGTTTCTTAGCCCTGCTTCTTCCTTTAGCATATAATATAGTTTGTTTTAGGAACTAAACATCAGTGATGTGGCCATGACAACTTCTTCCTTAGAAAAAACAAGATTTGTCTTCTTCACAAATAGAGACTATATGGTACGGGAGCTGGGTAGATGATGGGTACTTCCATGCAAGTCTTCATTCATTCATTTATTTCTTCATCCAGTGTATCCAAATGTACCCAATGCTTTGTTTATGATTGGCTGAACTTCAAGGAATAATGCTGGATTTTTCTACTTCTCTAATGAAGTTTATAGTCTGCTGGAGGGACATAGCTACTAATCAAATAATCACAAAGATGAATGTGTTTCAGAGATAGTTACTCTGTAGGACAATTATCTGATTATCTCCAAAGGAGATAATTTCTGAACTAGGTGAGCTGGTCAGATATGGGGTAAATAATATAGAAAGAAGCACACAACAGGTAATTGGAGAAGCATGTACAAGGGTCCTAGGGATAAAGGGAATGGCAAATTTGATGAACAGAAAGAAGAGCCATGAAAATGTAGTATGGAGAGTGAGGGAGCAGGGTGGTGCAAAATAAATCTGGAAAGGGGGCAGAGGGCAGGCCAGCAGGACTTTATAAGGCCTTTTCTTGTTGTCATTCAAAGGGCTAGGGAAGCCACTGAAGAGTTTTAAGTGGTGCACAGTTGGGAGGAGTGACCGTGGTCTAATTTGAAAAGATCACAAAGGCTGCAGGGTGGAGAATAGATTGGGAGGACAGCAAAAGTAAATGTGGGAAGACTACTTAGGAGGTATGAGGATGGTTTCTCTTTTTCTTTATAGAAGGGAGAAACTTGAGTAAGTATAAATGTCAATGGGAAAGATTCAAGTGAGAGGAAATGTGGAATATAAAGGAGAAAGAAGAGATTGTGAAAGGTACCTGAAAAAGCCAATGTAATAATTGGAACAATTTGTCTTAGACAGGAGAAGGACCAATTCTACTCTAACTGAAGGGAAAGAGAGGATGAGTAGATGTAAGGAGTTCACCATGGGAGCTTCTGTCTTATGGCTTTTCTTTGTGAAGTAGGAATTGAGGCCATTTGTTAAGAGTGAGAAGGAAGGTGGGGATAAAACGGCAAATTAGAGATCTAAGGAGTGTGGAGAAAATTTGAAATACTTTTTCAAAAGTGGGAAAGAGAACTGATTTAGATACATGTAGGAATCTTGCTAAGATGTGTTGAGGACACATTCGTTTTGGTGTTCATAACTTCACCATGACACCCCTATGCTCCATATGCCACTTTTTCCATCAATACTTGTCTGTTTGGGCTCAGGCACGGAGGGAAAAAGTGGGTTTCAGGTAACACTGGCATTTTGTTAGCAGCCGCTGATATAAATGTAAATAAAAAGGAAGGAGTTTAGGACACTGACGAATATGTTATTGAAATGATGTAACATGAAATTTAGGTTGGAAAAGAAGGATTAGATTGGGAGGAAGTAGAAGTGTCAGTAGAATGGAAATCCTAAAGAAATTAAAGAACACTTGTAATCTAAGGAGCCAAAGCTGCAAGCTGAATGAAAAGAGTTAGAAGGAACATAATTTAATGATTTTAATTGTAGAGAGGTTTTGGGTGATGACCGGTACTAGGATAATTCGGGGATATGCATATTTTTATGTTTCTGTTCTGTCTGGGCTTTCCAAGCAAAGAACACTAGTAAACTTGGTTAAATGATGATTGAATAACAAATATACGTTAGAAGCTAGAGATAGTGTATTACTCCAGAGAGACTTAGAGACTTACTTTCCATGGAGTCACATGCTTACATTTTTGGGTAGAAAAAACTCAAGGACCTTCCCGCAGATTCTCAGAGAGGATTTGTTCACATTCTAGAGTAAAAATCTCTTTATCTCTTTCTTTCTCCTTACAGAAGTGAGGAGGGATGGATGTGTCAGCCACCTTATTATGTAAGCTTTTCATTTTAAGGAACTTCTCCTGTATACAACCTTGCTATATGCATGGGGTACTACTTTTTGGCTCTCATTGTGTCACCTTGTGGTGATTGGGGCTCAGGGAGCTGGCAGAAAGATGCTTTGTGAGTAATAAACATGATGTTCTCTAATCCAGAGGACTTGTGTTTCCTGGCAGAGAAAACTGTGATCAGGGTCACCAAATCTTTGATGACTAAAAGGAATATTAGATCAGTAGAGGATAGCATCAAGATGGTGGAGAGAATGGTATAAACAAATGATCGAGTCTCAAAAATTAATTATTAATTTATACAATTAATATTTTTTATAAGAAATAGACTGGAAACAGCAATGGGGAACAAAGAAGATGCTAATCCTTCAGAAACATGTGGTATAAGAAGATAACAGCTGCAACTTAAGAGGGCTGCAGGATAAACCGTAACTTCAAGAGAAAGATATGCCAATAGAAAATAGGTCAAGGGCATATGGAAGTTTGATGAAAAAACAGTTCCAGAGGTCCTGGTTAAAGGTTCTGGGAAATGAAATATTAGGGTTGGAACAGACAAGAAAGGATCATTGGGATGGTGTTCTTATATGGGATTGATGCAAGGTGGGCTTATTCTTTGTGGTTTTGATGATGGTGGGACTATGCCCGTGGGATCATCTGTTCCAACAGTTATAATCTCATTTACCTGTCTTCCTGTGGTACTAGATCCAGCCGTGGACATCGTTCCAGGGCTTCCAGTGCACAGCCTGACATTTTATAGGCTAAAATCCCTGCACCATGTTCAGCATGGGGTGATTTTCCCAGAAGTATCAACATAAACAAACCTCAAAAAAGGGATATTGCATGTCCTCAGGGCAGGAAAATAAACCTGTCCATAGTTGCTTGTGATAGAGTGTGGGTTTGTTATTTCAGAAAAGTGGAACTGAGATCAAGAAGTCATCTTCAGAAGAGTTAAGTTAACATCTCAGGATGCAGGTTAAAAACAACCACTTTTTGGATGGCTTACAAAATTATAGCAATTTATCAACTTTCTTACATTTACTAAAAATAATTTCCTCTCCTATCCAAGTCTGTTCCTTCCTTCTCTGCTCCCAACTCATGGCACTGAAAGTAAAGAATTCTGTGCTGTGCTTATAGTGCTCATACATGGCCAAGTTAGAGCTGGAAAAAAACCAGAGTACATTTACCTACAGAAAGATTTCATTTCCAGAGGGCCTTAGTTTCCATACTTTGATCAACGAAGCAAACTTCAGAAGAGTAAAGTGGCCAACACAGTCTGATGCTCCTGGAGGACCTAGGCACACTCACAAACATGAGTCATGAAATTACCAAACCACCAAAAGTAGTTTTCTGTAGTAAAATTAAGGTCAGAAGATCTGGGACTGCCCCTTGGTTCTTCATTTCTGTATCTATATCTAATGTAGATGAGTATTTTTCAACTATTCTCTAAATTCAACCAAGTTCTAAATTCTACAAGAAAACCAAGAAGTTGGCTGAGGCCAAAGTGGCCAGCCATTGGAACATACTGTTAGAGAGAAACTGGCCATAGGGCTAGGTCTTTATTCCATGGGTGTGAGGAGCTACAAAAGAAGGAGACAGTTTCAATCTTTTTTAAAAAACCAAACTCTTTTTCGAATTAGGAAAATAATACATGTTATATAAAAATTTAAAAATAGGGATTAAATCATAAAAAGAAATTATGATTACTTGCAGTTTCACATTCTAGGAATAACTAGTATTAACATTTTGTTGTACAGTGTGTTTTGCTATAACATGAGTTACTTTAATGCCAGTTAACTCCTATTTGATTGATAAATAGGGAAATGTGTCCATATACGGTAGAAGTCTTGTAGCTTTATAAGAGATATTTTTTTCACACCACCTTAACATGTGAAGAGATTAAGAGTGAGCTATTTTAAAATAATAAGAAAAGCCTTATCAATATACTTCAAGAAAAAAAGTATAATAAAAATTATTCACAATGCTAATACATTCTTTAATGAATTTCAATAGCTTAAATATATTTTTGAGTTTTGATGAGACTGGTATCTATTATAAGCAAATACCCTGAAGGACTTAACTCTTGAAGTAGGAATCATGAGTCCCAGTATTTAAAGCTGAAAAAGATCATCTGTTTGCGATGCTGGGTCAAACGCCTGAGAAGACTCAACTGTGCTCTTGTTTTGATTATTTTTGTTAGAAAGTTCTATAGGTTTCGAGAGGGCTGTATGGACTATATTTTTACTGATAAGCTTTATTATTGCCAGGGCTTGATTTTTTAGAGCTCAACGATTTTCAAGTGACTATATGGATTTATAGCAGATTGCATGTGTATCTTCCAGCCTTTTTAATTGAATACATAGTTTTCCTCCGATCATAAAAATGTCATTTTTTTCTTTTAAAGACTGCTTGGTATTATTGTAACTAAAGTAACAAAGAACATACTGCCTTCCATGTAACAGTGATCTTTTGAGTTTAATGCACATACATATATGTATGTATATACATACACAGATAAGTATTATATATATACACATACATGTTTATATGTAAATGTAATAGTTTTTAAAATTTAAATTAAAACACACACATACGTATATATGTATATGTGTGTATTATATATATATATGTAGATGGTAGTTGGTTTTAAACTTTATCTTATTTAAAATTATCTCTAAAATATCCAAAAGCAAAAATTACCTACAATCCCAGCACATGTTTAGAATTTATGTAAAGAAACAAAGTCTCACTTCCATCCATTTCAATCCTTAGAAATAACCATTATTAGCAATTTAGAGTATATAGTCTTGAGTAATTTTTCCCATGCTTATTGAGTTATATTTATACATATACCTACCCTATACCTATCTTTGTATCTATTTCTCTGTTGATAAACATAGGAAATATATGTATTTATATATATTTCTTTAAATCAAAATGGAATAATGCTATATTAAATACTTAAGTAATAAATATATTAAATACTTGTTTTTCTCACTTAAAATCATATGGCATATAGGCTTTATTCCAGATCTATCACATTCTTTTAAATTTGTCATAGTATTCTACTGTGAGAAACAAGTTAAATGGACCCCACACTTAAGATAAAATTGTAAAACAGACATAGGATAACATGAAAAAGGTGAGAACTGGAACCATATGATAGTTTCTATTCCATAGCAATTCTGAATCTCAGCTAGGCACATAATGCTAGCTGATATATTAGGGCCCAGTCCTACTACCTGGAAATGTTTCTCCATGGCTCTTATCTCTGTTTTCTGTTTCTTATCCAAGAAACAGTCCTTATTTGCAACTGAGTGGCTGTCTCATTCTGCAGAATGTTGGGGCCTTGAGATTTCTTTTCATTTTGAACTATCTTTGTTCCTTTTGGTCAAAGCTGGTGATGTTTCTCTGAATCCTATTCTCTTAACAATACACATTACCTATATAAGGTATCATACCTATGAATCTTATTGGGGCTCATTTAATTAGATAAAAGCAACATTCATAAATTTCTTAAAATTAAATAAAATTTAAATTTAAACCTATCATGTATGTATATAAACATAACACACATGCATGTTTTATGTATGATTATTAAATGTGCACGCATAAAACATGTATGTGTGTTGCATTTCACAAAATGTTTTACAGCTACATCTTTAATTTTTATCCTGAGACCATTTCTTACTTTGAGACGCTTTTGCTGGACAGATAGATTATCTTAGATATCTTTAATATTCTTTAAGTTCTATTAAAAACCTGAACAGTTCTGTTCCTAACTCATCCCTTTTTATCTGTACCTTATCATATGTAGCTAAAAGAAACTCTTTAGCTACTAAACTTTGATGTTCTTCCTAGAATTTTCTAGCCAAATTCACCAATTCATTAAGAATCCTTTTTATTGTCCACATTATTGTGGGTGATATAGTGCCAAAGCCTTCACCACTACATAATACTAGTCCTTTTTTCATCCTCCAATAGCATTATCCTCACTGTCTTTTTAGCCTTCATTTACAGTTTCTCAAGACCTTCTGGCCTCTACCCAATGTCTGATTCAAACTCAAAGTCACCTGTTTTGGATTTTGTTATGATAGCACTCAAGTTCCACGTACCAACTCCTGTTGTGGCTATCTGTGGCTGCAAAACCACCAGCTCCAAAATTTAGTGACTTAAGACAATTATTTTGTGCCTCACTGTTTTCATGGGTTGACTAAGCTAGGCTATGTGGCTCTCATTTGAAGTTACTCATGAGGTTATAGTCAGATAGTGGCTGGAACTGAATATTTATGTGGACTTCTTCATTTACATGGTTTTGGTATCTCAGCTAGGGTAATTGGAAGAGCAGAGACTAACTGGGCAATTTATTGTCTCCATGTGGCCTCTTCATGTAGGTACCTCAGGATGTCTCATAGTAAGTAGGTCTCGTAGTATCTCAACTTCTTACATGGCAGCTGGCTTCCCCCCAGAGCATGTGTTCCCAGTGACCAAGATGGAATCCTCAAAGCTTCTTAAGAACAATTTGCATCACTTTTGCCACATTTTATTGGACATACATGTCAGCCTTGGTTCAGTATGGGAAGGGCCTGGACAAGAACGTGAATCCTAGAGGCTTTGATTCATTGTTGGGTCTTCTTTGCAGGATAGTTACCGTATGTCAATATACCATAACTTATTTAACTATTCCTCTATTGATTATAATAACTTTGGATTACTTAAATTTGTTACTATTGTAAACTTTGTTGGAGAGAGCATCCTTTCCATGTGATTTTGTCAGTCCTCAAATGTACACATTAATATAATACTTTTTAATTGAACGTAAATGAGGATCTTTAAGGAACTCTATAGATTTATTATAAAACATTTATAGAAAATGTGTAAGATTTGCCAATAAATTTTTGAGAAAGAATAGCGAAAAGACATTTGTCCAGATATTTCAGCTGACTCTAAAGCTACTATAATAAGAATCATATGGTACTTACAGAAGAAAAGACAAGTAAATCAGTGGGACAGAGATGAGCCTAAGAACAGACTAAGGCATTTCAAATCATGGGATACTGATGTATTATTAAGAAATATATATTAAGATATTGATACTTTAGAAGAAAATATTGTAAGATTTCCTCACCTAACAAATACAAAACCACATTGTAAATAAACTAAAGATGTAAACTTATAAAAATATTAGAAGAAATTTAAAAACACTTTTTAAGAGTAAACTCAGAGTGAGGAAAGACCTGAAGCAAAAGATAGATGTATTTGATTACATAAAGATTAAAAACTTTGATTTTTCAAAAGATATTACGTTAATTTAAAAATTTATGTCATTAAAATGTAAACAACAAAGAGGAGGAAAGTATTGGTAACATAAGAAATTAATATTCTTAACATGTAAAAAGCTTCTGTATATTCATAAGACTATTTTTTATATAGAAAAATAAGGCAGAGTAGATAAAGCCTAGAAACAAGTATTTCATCAAAGAAGAAAAAAAATGATACAAATTATTTAATTTCATCTCAGGAACATTTTCCCATACCAATAAATAGTCTTTGGAACAATGATTTTTTTACTGATTGTATATTATTTCTTTTCATAGCTATGACATGTTATATGTAAGCATTCTTCTGTAATTAGAAATTTATGTCATTTTTAAATATTTTACTTTTATATTTAAGAGAATATAGCTGGATCCAATAAATAGATATTATTTCGATCTGATTGGAATGAACAAAAAGTTAAAAGATGTTTTGGAAATAACTTGGATATTTGTAATATGGACTGGGTATTCAATGATTAAAAAATTACATTAGTTTGTTTTGTTTTATATTGGCTCTTTGGATCAAGGGATCACATCAAACTCTCTAATCTTTAAGTCCCTGACCTATATCTTCTTGAAAATTTGATTACTAAATTTCCTTCTCGAATTTCAAGAAGGAGATTCTGTGTTTCAGCTATCCCTTTGAGAAGAGGAAAGACCTCAGGGATCCAAAGCCTTGTTTTGTTTTGTCCCTTGGGGAACAGAGAAGGATGGGGGGCATATTCTTTTAAATTCTTTCTTATTTCATGAAGACAACAAGAAACTATGATTGTTTATTTGTTCACCAGCATTCTGTCTCACATTTTTTAGAAACATATTTACAAATAATTTAGGTTCTATTAAGAGAGTAAAATGATGTTACTAAATAAATAAAAACGATTTGTGTTTACAGATCCATACAACCCTAATAGGAAACAATGGAGCTTAGGTGAGAATTAGATCAATGGGATGAGAAGTTTATTTTTATCATTTTGTTTATTTACAAAAATAAAGCAGTTATATGTTCATTATAGGAAATATCAATAATGTCTAAAGTGTCACTATTCAAAGATACTAATATTTTGGCAACTTTTCTTCTAATCTTTTTGATGTATAATTACTACTTATTTTACAATTTATAAAATTGTTTATATATAAAATTTAATATTCCACTCTTCATGTAAGTTAGAATTTTTCATATCATTATAAATTCTTGCAATACATCATTTTTAATGATTCTATAATACCAAATGTACATATCATAGTTCAATTATTCTATCATTATTGGAAAAATAATGTTTACTATTAAACCTTTTGAATATAAGTTTTATTTATCATTTTTTGAACTGTTTCCTTCGGCATGACCAATTACATTTTTCAACATGTTTGCTAATGACTTGTATTGTCTCTCAAGGACTGTTTGTATTATTTCCATATTTATTTCTGTTTCCTATCCTTTTGCATTGTTTAAACATTAATCATTTAGTTTAGTGCCTATGACATTTTTCACAGTTAGATTAAAATCTTTAATATATTTTTAAAAGATTTTATTTATTTATTTGCTTATTTTAAAGAGGGAGAGAGAGAGAGAGAGAAGGAGAGAACAAGTGCATGGGGGAGGGGCAGAGGGAGAAGGAGTCTCAGGCAGACTAGGAGCTGAGTGTGGAGCCGGATATGGGGCTTGATCTCATCACCCTGAGACCACAACCTGAGCCGAAACCAAATGTTGGATGCTCAACTGTCTTTGCTCAGGCGCCCCACCCCAGTTTTTAAATATTTATTAGTTTTTTATGTATACAAGAAATTTTCATTTTAATATGTAAAATATGCTGGTCTCCTTCTTTGTGATTTCTATTCCCTGATTTAAAAATTTTAGATTCAGTGACGTAGAAAAACAGAGCACAAAGCTGTTTTATAAACATTAAAATAGGAGACTGCCAAGGTTTTCCCTCTCTTACCATGTTGAGGGAGAAGGAGAGATGGCCTATGGAACTGGCATGAGGGCCTTTACAGTCAGAGCAACCCAAGCAAGAGAGAGTGACGGTGATTCTTGAAGGTTTGGCGGTAATGATTAGCATGTGAGGTTGGTGACTCTGGGTGGGTGAGGAGTGACAAAGTGCAGTGACACCTGGTTATGCTGCAAGTGATCACTACTCAGCCATTCTATTTTGTGTTTCCTTTCTTACCCAGGGACAACTCTGAGCCTGTCTTATTCCTGCCCTCAAATGTGTGGTCTTGCTGTAGTGTCTGTAACACCAGCTGCAGCTGGGAATAAGCCACTACGAATACCAGCCTCCTCCTGTTTCTCGGGTTCAAGAAGTGGGCACTCGCTTATTGCTGACTACCTTAGTAGTTGCCAGACATTTACTAGGAGGGGCAAAACAGACAGGAAACTAAAAGTCAGATTCAGGATATGTTTTAGAGATATAGGTGAGAGGATTTATGGAAGGACTGGATGAAGTGTATGAGCAAGAAAGAAGCAAAGATGCCCCAGGGCTTTTACCATGAGACACTGGAGTAAGGAATTGCCATATACTGAGATGGGACAGACAGCAGATAAAGAAGGTTCAGGAGGGAGAGATCAAGAGATCAGTATTGGGTGAATTAAGTTGAATATGCTGTGAGACATCCAAATGGAGATGGACAAGTCCAAATGAAGATTACGGTGCAGGCTACAGCTCAGAAGAGATAGAGGCTAGAGACCTGTTAACAGATAGGTGTATAGGATCACCAAGGGGTCAGGGTACCTAGAAAAGTGAACAAGATGAGGGACTAAGCCCCAGGACCTTCCATTGGGACATTATTTAGAGGACAGAGAGATGAGAATAAACTAACGAAAGAGATGGAGGGCAGCAACCAACGAGACGAGAGGAAAGCCAGGACGGTGCAGTGTCCTAGAAGCAAAGTGAAGGGAGTTTATCAGGCAGGAAAGAGTGATTGATTGGGTGGAATGTTGCTAGCAGGGCAGGTAAGACATGGGCTGAGAACTGACCTCTAGATAGAGCATAGTGGAGATTCCTGGGGACTTTGACAAAAACAGTTTCAGCAGAGTGGTGAGGACAAAAGCCTGAATGGAGTGGGTTCAAGAGAGGATGGGGGGAGAAATCAGGACAGCCCACAGCTGCACTATCCAGTATGGGCCACTGCACTGGGTGCTAGTGAGCATTTGAAATGTGGCTACCCTGAATTAAAATGTGATATAAGGGTAATACATGCATCAGATTAGAATTACAAAAAGAATATAAAGTATCTCAATAATTTTATAACAATCACATGTTGAAAAGATACCATTTTGGATATGTTTGGTTAAGTAAAATATAAAATTCATGTCACTTCTTTTTAATAAGAGAATTTAATGTAACTATTAGAAAAATCAAAATTACAGATGTGGCTCATTGTATATCTATTGCACCGCACTGGTATAATGTTTTCAAGTAGTTTTATTGCAAAGGAGAACAGTTAAACAGGGTAGTAGCTGGTGGTGACCTGGGGTTAGGAGGAATCCATAGCATGAGGGAGTGGAATATTCATAGAGAGGAACCGGAGGGAAGTGTTGGTCTGGGAGCAGAGAGGCAGGTATTTACGGAAGTTCCTCTTCTGCATTCTTAGTGACATAGGAAGCCAGTCTTTAGCTGAAAACAGCATGGGGGAGGAGGTTTTCTTTTGTAATCACACTATAGACCACAGAGTTTGATAAAAATGGCATGGCTGTAGACTGCTTAGAAGAGAAGGGACATTATAGGGTACTTTCTGGGTTCACTGGTAGCTCATTACCGAAGACATAAAATGCAATAAACCGTTGGAGAACTCGTCCCACTTGGTCATCTTCTCTTTTATTTCTTGGACCTCAGTTTCTTTTTATCAAAGCAGAAAATGAAAGACCCACTTTCAGCCACCTCTCTTTGCGCAGTGTTCAACATCCTTCTTTCTGCTCCGGGAAGCTTGGTTTCTTTACAATTTAATTGCCACAGAAATGTTTCAGTTCAGAGTCCTACATTTTCCAACTCATCCTTTTGTGTTTCATGTTCTCCTACTTCTTCTCTGCCTTCAGGAAAGAAGCAAGAGGACAACTTGCTTGTGTCTACCATACTAGAGAAGACCACGTGGGCTGGGGAGGCAACTTCCACATACACCAACCCCCTACCTTGGCTGCTCCTGGCCTGGTGGCAGCCAGGCTTCAAAGAGAAACCACTACTTCCTCCCCCAGCCGGAGCCCCAGCGGCACAGGCAGCGGGGCTGATTGAACATTGAAGTTTCACTTGGGGCTACTTTAAACATTTGCATTATCCCAAAAGTTATTTTCAGGTAGCCCATAAGGGATTTCATGCTCCAGCGTATTGTGTGGTTTTGAGACTTTTCTTCATCGTTGTAACACACAGAGGTCAAAAATAATGTTCAAATAAAATCCTTCTGCTGACCTCTGTGCTCCCTGGATGGGGCCCTGGGCTGTGCCAACAATGGCTTCTAGACTTCTGATTCTTAGAGGTGTCAAATGATTATGTTCTGATGTGGAGGAAATCAAAAGGGGTCTGAGGTGACTAGTCTCAGACTCAGATCTGGTTTGAGTTTTGGCTGGGATCAAAACTTAAAAATGGTCAGTGTGCTGAATTTTTTTTTTCTTCCCTTGCTGTCTTGGAGCAATGATCACATAAAAATACCCTGAGTTTATTTTCTGTGAAATAATTGCCATTTACCTTTGAGGTGATGAGCAACTACACTTAAAGCAGCGTAAAAATTGGAAGAGTTTGTAAGGTGCCGTGAGTTGGCACAATCTGGTGGGAGAGGAGAAAGCACTCAGGACAAGTAAATATTTTCTAGCAACCGCAGTTTTAGATCGTTACTGCTTTAAAGGATAACTGCCTTTCTGTCTCCTGGCTCCCTCCTCCTCTCCCTTCCCTTTCCTCTGGCTGGCTTGCTTTCTGCCACGTTTTTTTGTCTCTCTCAAAATTAATTTTTTGTATTTAATTCTACCTGCTTCTTCCAATAGTTAACCTGTTAGTGAACTGTTTACATATTTTATAGAACTCTCTGGGCTTGCCATAATTGTTTTCTCGTCTGACCATCTGGAGTCATTCCATAGCAAGAGGTAGTCTGAACTGGAAAGACGAGAATTTTGGGGTGGGTTGAGTTTGGTTACACCTGCTATTTAAAAGCCAGGCTTATTTGCAACAACATGGATGGAACTGGAGGGTATTATGCTGAGCGAAATAAGTCAATCAGAGAAAGACAATTATCATATGATCTCTCTGATATGAGGAACTTGAGGGGCAGGGTGGGGGGTCATGGGGGTAGGGAGGGAAAAATAATGAAACAAGATGGGATGGGGAAGGAGACAAACCATAAGAGACTCCTAATCTCACAAAACAAACTGAGGGTTACTGGGGGGTGGGAGGGTAGGGATAGGGTGGATGGGTTATGGACATTGGGGAGGGTTTGTGCTTTGGTGAATGCTGTGAAAGATGTAAGCCTGATGATTCACAGACCTGTACCCCTTGGGCAAAGAATAAAAATAAAATTAAAAAAAATAATAATAAAAGCCAGGCTTTGTGAAAACAGAAACAAAAACAAAATAAAAGTTAGTAAACAGCCAACTTTAGTAAGGTACATGCCTTTTGTTGTCGTGTGTGTGTGTGTGTGTGTGTGTGTGTGTGTGTGTGTGAGATTTGTTTGGGTTTTGGAAGGGATACCTCAATGTACAACTTCCATAATCCTCACTGAATTCGTTTATGGTGAAATAAGTCATGCCAAGATGAGTCCCTAAGTCCAAGAGAATGTTTTTTGTTTTTTGTTTTGACTCTAAAGAGCATTTTTGTTTTTTTGACAGCAGTTTGTTCCATGGAAATGCTCATTTAAATAGTGGCCTAGACGTTGTTGGGTTTTGTTTTTAGTATAGGGGTGAGCATTAGGGATAGTTAAATGTTTTTTCAAGTGAATGAGTTTTCTTAATTTTTATAATGCTGAAAACTCAGTGAGCAGGTGGTAAAATACTCTGACTATGGGCATTATGTAAGGCATTGAAGGACACGGCCCATTGGAGGCAGGCACAGTTGTGTCCTTTGTCTTGATGAAGAACTTAGATTTTCAAATGAGTTGGGTTTCATATTCTATCTTTTTAAAAAGATTTTATTTATTTATTTGACACACACAGAGAGAGATCAGATCACAAGTAAGCAGAGAGGAAGGCAGAGAGAGAGGAAGAAGCAGGCTCCCTGCTGAGCAGAGAAACTGATGCGGAGCTCGATCCCAGGACCCTGAGATCATGACCTGAGCTGAAGGCAGAGGCTTTAACCCACTGAGCCACCCAGGCACAGCCTTCATATTCTATCTTAGTCATCATTCCATGGCATCATGTCAGTCTACCATAAAAATTAGAGAAAGTGTCTACTGGTCAGGAAAAAAGAAAGAAAAAAGTAGAGGCATGATTGCTCTATTGAGAAGATAAATCAAGTTTATGAGGGAATAAAAATATGTAGTATTATATAACAAAGCTTCTTACATGAGGGCTCTCACGTTCTGCTGGAGTGTGTAGACCAACTATGAGGATGTCACAAGAAAAATAATTTGTTTCATACTTTTTTCAAGAAGCCTAGTTTTACTAGTTTTACTAGAACCTGACACAAAAGTGTGTGAACAGTTGAGAAGTGATGCTAATGTAATCATCAGAAAGCTAGTTCCCAATGTTTAGGGAGCATTAGGTTGAACTTTTTCTCATTTAACTCTTAAGTGGGGGTGGGGGGGGCGTAAGGAAAGTTAAAAGTAGTACCGGTGGTGGGAGGGAGCCCTCTTAGTGTTCAAAAGTTTCAGTAATGCAGGCTCAGTAGGTTCTGGAGAGCTAATGTACAGCATGGCAGCTATAGTTAATAATACTGTATTGTCACTTGAAATTTGCTAAGAGGGCACAACTCAAGTGTTATCACACACACACACACACACACACACACACATGCAAAGAAAATTGTCACAATGTGAGGTGATGGAATGGGAACAAATTAGATTATGGTGATCGCTTCATAATGTATTATGTCAAAACATCAAGTTGTATATCTCAGATATATACAGATTTTACTTGTATATTACATCTCATTAAAGCTGAAACAGGGAGAATATGAAAACATACAAAAAACAAAAAGAAAAAACTCATTGCCGAACTGAAAATTGCATAGATTTTCTTGTATGTTGTCTTCTAAAAGTTTCATAGTTTTGCATTTTACATTAAAGTCTATGATCCATTTTGAATAAATTTTTATAAAAGGTTGGGGAAAAAAAAGTGAGATTTTAAATAAAGGACAAATCCTTGAAAGAGAAAGAAAGAAAGAAAAAGAAAGAAAGAAAGAAAGAAAGAAAGAAAGAAAGAAAGAAAGAAAGAAAGAAAGAAAAAAGAAAAAAAAAGGACAGATAGTCTTTTGTAGCTCTGGGGCTTCCTTAGGCTGGGGCCAGAACAACTGATCCCAAGCTCCTGTTGGATTTCCCAGGCATGACGGGATGAGCTGTTCAGGCAGCCAGCTCGGCTCCACCACTTGTTTCCATGATGTGACTGAAGACCCACATAGCTAGGTTGGCTTCTTTGCAATTATTTCATTTGTGTCACAGGTTAAGTCATAATCTAGTACTTCAGATGGTCCCCTATGCTCCACATTTTGGTCTCACTCTGGTGAGAGTCATTCCCTGGCCTTATAACATGCACCTTTTTTGGTGATACCATCTCTGGAATTTTTTTTAAATTATTTTTTGTTGTGGTAAAAAACCACATATCATAAAATTTACCACCTTAACCATTTCTAAATATATAGTTCAGTAATGTTAAGTACATTCACACTGTTGCATAATCAATCTCCAGAACTTCTCCGTCTCACAAAACTAAAACTCTATACCCATTACATGACGACTCCTCCATCCTCCCTTCTTTGAGTCCCTCAGAACCAGCATGCTTTCTGTTTCTATGAATTTGATTCTTCTAGATAATGCATACAAATGGAATCATAAAGTTTTTATCTTTTGTGACTGACTTAGTTCAATGAGCATAATGTCCTCGAGGTTCATCCGTGTAGTAGCATGTGTCAGAATTTCCTTCCTTTTAAAGGCTGAATACTATTTCATTGTGTGTATATGCTGTATTTTATTCCATTCATGCCTTAGTGAATACTTGGGCTGCTGTCACCTCCAACTTCGTATTTCTTAGGATCGGACAGTTTGAGTGACGGTGCTTTTCTGTGAATATTTCCACAACAATCTTTTCCAAAGCCTTAGTTGTCTTACTATATGAAACATTTTTTTTCTTCTCGAAAACTTGACTGATGTTAAGAAAATATCAACTTGAAATAAGGCAAAAGGATGGCTGTATGTTCTTTTACTGCCTTACTGGTACATTTTCTAACAGGCCCACCCAAGGATTAACTGATTCTCTGAGGGAATGCACCTTATTTGACAAACTATTTGCTATTGATTAAAGCTCAGACTATGAAGTGACATGTTTATTGGTAGAATTTTGTTTGGTAGTAATGCAATGCGAATGATTTCAATTTAGTGGAAAAGACGACCCTAAAGATTGTACTGTTATTGCTGTGTGTGACATTAAGCAATGTTCTGTATAATTCAGCATCTTATTTGTTTTCTTTTTTAAAGATTTTATTTATTTATTTGAGAGAGAAAGTGAGTAAGAGAGAGAGCGAACAAGCCAGGGGAGAGGCAGAGGAAGAAGCAGACTCCCCAACGAGCAGGGAGGCAGACGTGGGGTTCGATCCCAGGACCATGGGATCACAAAATGAGCTGAAGGCAGATGCTTAACCAACTAAACCACCCAGGCACCTGTAGCAATCTTACTTGGATATGTGTTCTCTAGTTCTGTTATATATTCAGTTCCTCAAATGCTCTTTGCACTGGCTTCACCATTTTGGTCGCTCTCACATTAATGAATTAAATAAATCCTTGCCAAGTGCTCATGTTATGTTTATATGTGAGCCATATTTATAACTTAAAAAAATTACACTTTGAATTTCTTTCCTGCCAGGACAGTCAGTGTAAATTACCACATTCCTTCATTTCAGTGAAGTTTTTGTTGCCAAGCTATAGAGAAGCCTGATTATGTCAGAAACATAGGCATGAGCCCTATACCAGGCTAAGGTAGAAAATGGTTTTCTTTCCTTTTTCTTTTCCTCCTCACCTCTCCTCTCTCTCTCTTTTTTCTTTTTTTGTAAGAAAACTAGTCAACAATGCAACAACACATTGAACCTGTTAAGTGCGTCCAAGCATTTTAATCTAGTACAAGGGCAAGGTACATCTATACGTTGACACTTAGACTGAACTTAGAACTGCTAGGCATCTGTCCATCACAACTTAACTCTGCAGCATGAGCCAGGAGGCCTCAAGGTGTGTTTCCCAAAAGTCGGGGTGGGAAGGCTGGCTAAGCTCACAGGTTTCAGCAAAGATAATAAAATAAACAAAAAGCTAAGTTTCCATAAACTCTGCATTTCCATAGCCACCTGCAACTAAACCTCTCTAATTTGGAGATGAGCCCCCTTTCTTGAGAAGGGTTTACTTTATGACTCTGCTCTGCTTTGGCAAAGTGTAAGTGACTGTAGAAAGCAAGCCAGAGACACAATCAACCCCTTTTCCTTTCTACCTAGGTGTGTGTGTGTGTGTGTGTGTGTGTGTGTGTGTGTGTATTATTGCACTGCACAGCCACAGAGGGTGGCATTTTGAGAATTCTAGAGATCAATTTATTTGACATTTAGTGAAAAGCAAGTGACTCATTTTAAGAGCATATCCCCAAAGATTGGGGACTTACTCTCAAAGATGGAAGTGATATCTTAGTTGTCTTCCTTTTTAATATCTGATACCTAGGAGAGAGAGCATCATGAACTATTCAGGGCTTTATTGAATTCTGTAAATTTTGCTGCTTCTTTTGCCCCATGTGAGAGAGAATACTGAGATAAATGGTAATTTCTAGACTAAAATTGAAGGAAGATTAGAAAAACAAATTATGTATTTTCAGTGAGTATTTCAATGCTATAGTAAACTCTGTTAAAAGTCTTCCATACAGGTTAATCATTGTCACATTTCAAACTCTTCTTTGATAAAAAGAGAAATTTTAAACTACTGCCTTTCTCTATGTGTGGGAGCTCTCCTCTGTGAGATGATCTGTTTGAATTTGACTTTAAATTCTTCAGTCAGCCAGTGTTTCATTCTAAATGGAACTAAATTTGGCTAAATGAAAAGGTTGGTGCTCTCACCCTGGGACTATGAAGATACCTCCCTGACATCGTAACTTTTCCCTGTTTAGTCAGTGGGGTGACAGATGAAGAAATTTCTCCACTGAAGTTGATGAGGCTAACGCCTATCTCTGGGAAATCTTTCTTAATCCTGGTTTTAGAATTTTATGAACCTCTGCTTTACATGAAATACTTGTGTTTAGGACCATTTCAGTCTTTAAACAAAATTAATACCCACATTTGTTGTTGTTGTTGTTTGTGGTGGTGTTTTTTTTTTTTTAAGATTTTATTTGTATATTTGAGAAAGAGAGAGAAAGAACATGAGGTGGGGGTAGAGGGCAGAGGAAGAGGGAGAGGCAGGCTCCCTGTCAAGCAAGGAGCATGTTGTGGGGCTCCATCCCATGGGATCATGACCTGAGCCGAAGGCAGACACTTAACCGACTGAGCCACCCAGGCGCCCCAGTGGTGGTGTTTTGAATTCTTACTTTGATATCATAACATTTCAGGAATAACCCCAAATGATTCTGCAATCCTTCCAGATGGTTTATTTTAAACCTGAAGAAAACATGGCCAGTATCAATAAATGTTTACTGAGCATCAGCTGGGTAGGAGCCCTGTCCCTGGCACTTTTAACAAACCCAAGTGGTCTGGATTTCCAAGATGTTCCATTACCTGGTTTGGAAATCATGTATTTCCCTAAAGACATCTTCATTGTTTCCTAAGTTTGAAAATTAAATTTCTGATTTTTAAAGACATTATCTGTGAGACAGGAGTGCTTAGTAGTTTTCATTTAGAAAGTGCTTACTATGAGCTAGAAACCGTGGAGTTGAGTGTTTTACATGCGTTTCCTAACTTTAATCCCCACACCAACCCACTGAATTGGGGGATGACTCTTACGGTTCCCACTTTAGAGATGAGAGCACTGAGGCTTAGTGAGAACATGCCATTTGTTCCAGGTTGCATAGCAAAGCACAGAAACAGATTTGAGTCCAGTTCTGTCTGATTCCAAAGCCTCCCTGCTGCACCATGTCATTTGTTTTTTTGATAGCCTCTTGTAAATTCTCATTCGGGGCCATGATAGCTCAGAACTTACATGTCATTTGGTTATCCATTTTAAACCTTAGAAGACTAGGTGTGTGTCGGTGAACGTTTTCCATGTGCTGACTGACTCTCTCCTTCATATTTTACATGTCTCTTTTGCGTGGTCTGGGTTTCCAAGTTATTTCATTAACTGATTACTTTGGTCAGACATGTTTCTGAAAGAGACTTTAATAGTGAAATTTATTTTAAATTCCCAATTATCCAGGGTATTTTGTTTAAAGATGAGAACAGCTGGCAGTTTTAATTCCTTAAGTGTTGAAATATTGTGGAAAAGAGAAACCCCAAACCAGCTTGCTAACAAATGGCTTAGTGAATGAATCAGCAGGACTGCGCTCTCTATGGTTCTTTCTGGATGTTTTCTATGTGTCCCCACAATCTGGGTGTAGTGTGATGAGTTGTTCTGCTGAGAAACTAGAGTTGAAAGAATAAACAGGGTTGACAGAATAAACAGAGTAAACCCTGAGTGTGGGGGGAGGTTTGCAAGTCAGCCTCCTTGACTCACATGCCAGGCCTTTTGGGAATGCGCCCAAAACTTTCCCTTCATGAACTGGTGGAAACGGCTTAACTCAGCCAATTTGTTTGATTTCTCATTGACTAGAGCAGCAGACCTGGGGGAGCCTAGAAAGCTGGACATTGTGCCGTGAACAAATGTGCACATGGCCATGGTGCAGAAAGAGAGGAAGAGAGTGTCACACAGCACAGTGCCTGTCCATACACATGCACGCACACACGATTAGCTAACGGAAAAGAAATGGATTTATTGTTGTTGATCATTATGGCTGACACCTCAAATTATTTTTTTTTTAAAGATTTTTTTATTTATTCATTTGACACAGAGAGAGAGATTACAAGTAGGCAGAGAGGCAGGCAGAGAGAGAGAGGGGAGAGGAGGAAGCAGGCTCCCCGCTGAGCCGAGAGCCCGATGTGGGCCTCGATCCCAGGACCCTGGGATCATGACCTGAGCCGAAGGCAGCGGCTTTAACCCACTGAGCCACCCAGGCGCCCTGACACCTCAAATTAAATGGAACATTTGTCTAAAAAATTTCCATTTTCTATTTGTCAAGTGATCTCCTCTGAGGAGCTTTAAAGGCACACACCACTCCATGAGAACTGAGCAATTCATTATTAAATGAACAAGTTGGGTTGAGGAGGCATAAGAAAGAGAAACTGAAGAGTGAGTTGAAAAAAGTGCTGAAAAGCAAATGGAAGCACAGACCTTGGGTATCAACCCGGGGCGGGGGGAGGGGGCCACTTAGCAGTGGGGATAGCAAAGGTAGGAGCCTACTCTATGGCAGAGCTCCCTGTTGGGACACCTGAGGGACCGGGGCAAGTTTCCTTGCCGAGAAGAGCTGCTATCTGGGAGTGAGTTCTTAAGCCTTAAGGACCCTTGTCAATGTGTAGCTCTGTGCTTATGGGCATGTTCCAGGTGAATCAAGAAAATTATAGAAGTTTCATCATTAGTGTAGCACCACAGCTGCATTTGGGAGCCTGGTCAGTGATGTCCCAGAGGTGGGCACGAGGGAGAGCACGGAGCTGGTGGTCGGTGACAGGGATACATGTGTCTCCCAGGCTGCTTTGCAGATCACCCACAGTGACACCAGCCCCCATCCATGGGCCCCCAGTGTGCACTTGTAGCATGAGTTCAGACAGATATGTTGACCCACAGGACAGCTGCAGCTTGAGTTAATAGCACATAATTTAGCCCCTCAGTGATGCTTTCCTAGAAATCCAGCAATGAACTCTACATGGATTCAGTCCAGGAATTCCCTTCCTATCTGAGAGAGCAAAATGCATCCTTTGGTGTTTGCTCATTTGCAGCCACTGGATAAAGCCTCAGTCACCAGTGTCTCTATGTTTCTTTTTCTCCCTGTCCCATGTATCCTCAAGGTTCTTCTTAGAGGGATGTTTGTGAGACATAGTAGGGATCTCCCCCAACATTTAGCATTCTTAGCAGTCAGATCTTCCCTTGTGGTATAAGGAAGAGAATCCTGATCTCTAGTCACCAAGAAACAGAGGTACAGCTGAGACACAATGACACATGAAAGTCAAGATTTTGAGGAAAAGGATGGGATATTGAGTTGGGAACTGGCTGACTCAGGGTCTTTTTGTTTTTTGTTTTTGTTTTTTTCCCTTTTTAGGTGTATGCATTCTTTTGATTACATCTCCCAAACAAGCAGGAGGCTTTCCAGGTGACATTTATCTTCTCGGCACTGAAACCCAGATCATAGAGCCTGATGCTACCTACACAAGAGCCTCTGGACTGAAGAAGGCCTCTTCTTGTATGGAGCACATGGAAATGGAGAACAGCAACACAGGAGGGAGCTGCTCTTTGCATCTTTTAAAGGTAGTTTCATAATTTTTTCCCTGCATTCTTTTTCCCTTAATAATGTGCTTCCCTCTTGAAGCTGAGCCTCCCTTTTCCATGTGAAGTCAGTATTTCCTTCTGCCTTTATGATAGCCTTAGAGACGTTCTTCTGCTGGACAGAGATGGATTTCACATTATGAAAAGAGCACTCCAGAACACCATAGAATGGCCAGGGCTCTATTTATTTACTTTAGAGGTGGTGGCAGCTGAGGAAGAAGGTTCAAAAGATACAAAGTTGTTTATGAATTATGATGTGATATGTTCAGCTTTTAGCTCATCACTGGGCAGACCTTCAAAGTTAGTTTTCAATGGGCTTTTCTCGGGGGGCCACACCATCCTTTTCCAAATGGGAGTTTGAGGATGCTTCCCATCTTACATCACTCACAAATAACTGCCAGAGGAACAAGAAACAAAAACTATACAATTTACAGTTCACCCTCTTTGATGTCAGGTGGGATGGGGGTTTGCAAAGCAAGGGCTTCTGAGTAGAATGTAGTTGGATTGCCACAGAAAGCAATCTCTTATTTCCTTGAGAAGAGAGCAAGTGACATTAGCAAATTAAAAATATTAGAAAGCCTTTACTCAGATTTAGTTGAGCTTGATTTTTGGGTCACGGTGGGGGAAGGGAAGAGGAAAAAAGCCCAACAAGCCTGTGCCAAGGATTTGCTGAACATGTTTAAAAAAAAAATGCTGACGGGCACTAAATTAAGTAACAACTGAAGATTACACAAGAGTAAACATTGCTGCTAATGTTTGACTAAAAGCTAACTGAGGGCTCTAAGTGACTCCAGTTAATTTACACATCATGCCAATAACAGCCCCAGGAGACTGGGGACTGCTAAAGGTGGGGGAGACTTTTATAGCCAGAAGCCACGTTTTTAAATTTAGAAAAAGAAAACTAGAGCTGAAGGAACTGCTTAAGAAACTTCAGGGAAGGAGAGACAGAAAAAGAGAGAAAGGGGAATTGTGTGTCTGTGCCTGCTGGGCTTGGGGGGACATGTCACTTTTAAATAACTCTTTTTTAGGAGGAGGGAGTGTGCTAGGATCAAAGAGTTAACTGTTCCTGGGGGACAGGAGTCTTAATAAATTCTAGACTGTGCCAAGGGTTCCATCCATCCCGAATGAAAGCGTGTAAATTCCCCTGTGAGATCAAATAAAATTGATTTAACTTTGCAACATTTAGCTTCAGGTCACAGTGTATAGCAAATGATGTTAAAATTATGGTCCCTGTTCAGCACAACCTCTTCTGATACACTTTTAGATGGCTTTAAAATGGGACATTGTCGTTTATTTAGTAACATAGCAGTTGATATCCTTAGATGGGAGTTTCATCATGTACTTTAATTTTCTGGGGCATCGGGGATGACCATAATTGCCGAATCATTCAATGGAATGGAATGGGCCAACTCAGCACTTTTTATTGCATTTTTCTGCATAATATCTAAAATCTTTTTTCTCATTGCAGTATGTTTATGAAAGTAAGTCATTTAACCCTCCTATTTCCTGGACTTGAATAATTCTCTTAATAAGGCATAAAACGTTTGCCCTCTTTACATTAGCATATCATTGTGAAGGAAATAGCATAGTTTAGAGTGTCAGGGATCAGGTCTTGTTGTCCTGTGCTTGACAATCTTCAGAGGATACTCAAGGAAATCCAGTCTTTCCAAAGACCCTCTTTCTTCTCACGTTTTTGTCTTCTCTCAAAGGCAAAAATATCTACTGTGCTAGGCCAGCCTTGAGTTTAATCTTGGGAGTCTCAAAAATAAACAGTGTTAAGGTCTGGATAACATTGATAGACATTTCTGTGTTTGCCCACATGAAACTTTAAAAATGCTAAAAGCCACCAAAATCTCTGCTCTTTCCCTTAATTGTCCCGGATTATCAGGCTGGAGAAGTGGAATGGGCGGGTATGTTCCAGTACTATTAAATCTCACGCAAACTTTACTGATATCAGCCTTTTGCCTCTGACAGCCCATTCTGCTTTCCAGCATTCTCCAGGGACCCTTGCAGCATGCCAGAAACCAAGCACCCTATCTGCAGGGGCAGTCCTGATGCTGGAGAAGCTAAAAAAAAAAAAAAAAATCATGCTGTCTCATCCTTTCCACATTGTCTGTTGACTCACTTTATGACTTTTCTTGCCAGATCCAAAACTTGATGGCCACCCTGACTAAGGTCACCAGCCCCATGGAGCTATTTTAAAAAATTGAGATCCCTTGGAATTTTCAGTTCTTGCCATTTGTGAGTTTGCTCAAATATTCTGATGAGCAATTCTCAAAAATATATTGCCTCCCAAGATGAAGGTGGGCCAAACCACAGCAAAACTGAAAGCGCCACTTCACAGTGACTGGAATTAGTAGACATTGATTTGGTCCCTCGTATCCTCCAGACCTGATGTTAAAAACAAAAATGAGTCTCTCCCATGTCTACTGGATTGGTTTGTCAAGCAAACTTAAGGAATGTCTAAGGGAGATTGGCCTTTCATGAAAAACTCACTGTAATTCATAAAAAGTTTGACATGAATCAGCAATTACAGATATAGTCACACCATATGAACAAACAGCCTGGGTATGATGATGCGGCATTTCCTGTCCTTGTCTTCAACAGAAAATACGATGTCAGCTTACAGTTATCTGGCTCTTTTGCTCTCCTACTTTGACCCCAAAAGAGTAATTTGTGTAATTTCTCAAAACTCTGAGTCACAAAGTCAGGGAGTGGTGAATGGTAGTATAATAATGAGAACGGCCAAATCTATTATGAATTGACTATGTGCGCTAATCTACTTACTGTTCAAACTACTGCTCCGAGCAACAGTCCTGTGAGCCCGATACTACTGTCCTCCCACTGCAAAGTTTAGGAAGTGAGGCCCAGGGAGGTAAGCTGGGGGTCTACAGTCATCTAGCAGTTGGCGGAGGAGGCTGGATTTAGCCACAGCTGTCTTCATCTAGTCTTAAGCTCCACAAGGGGGAGGAGAAGTCATCACTGCATTTCCAGGCATCCACATGCAGATGCTTACCATTTTAGTTCCACTGGAGCCCATCATCTAAGCCATCTTGGCATGTCCAACACTACACACTAGAGTTGAGGGGAGAGAGATTGGATTTCCTGAAGCCACATCTAACTCCATTCTCCATGATGCCTAAAAAAAAATCCACCTCTTTCTATCTCTTCCCACAATTTAGAACACACATTTCTTTTTTTTTAAATAAAGATTTTGTGTACTTATGGAGAGACAGCATGTATGCGTGCCCATGAGTGGGGGAGGGCAGAGGGAGAGAGAGAATCCCAAGAAGATTCCATGAGCACAGAGCCCAACGCAGGGCTCAATCTCATGATCCTGACGTCATGACCTGAGCTGAAATCCAGAGCCTGATGCTTAATTGGCTGAGCCTCCCAGGCGCCCCCACACACTTAATTTTTTATTTTGTTTTTTTAAGATTTTATTTATTTATTTATTTATTTGACAGAGAGAGAGAAAGAAAGAGACCGTACAAGCAGGGGGAGCAGCAAGGAGAGGGAGAAGCAGATTCCCACGGAGCAGAGAGCCTGACGTGAGGCTCGATGCCAGGACCCTGGGATCATGACCAGAGCCGAAGGCAGATGCTTAACCGACTCAGCCACCCAGAAACCCCCATTTTTTAGAGTAGATTACTTTATCAGAAAAGACTAATAGCTACACTGAGCTTACCACACATCAGAAAATATCCAAAGTACTTCACATGTATTATTCATTTTATTTTCACAACTGTAGGAAATGGATGGTATTTTTATTGCCATTTTACATTTGAGTAAACCAAAGCACAGATAGGTCAGTCATGTCACTTGTTTCAAGTTACCAAGTTAAGGGGGACACAGAGATAAACTCCCCCCAAGCAGCAGCCTGGGCCCATGGTCCATGGTTTGCACACTGCTGTCTCCAATGAGAGGAGGGCTAGCTGTGAGATTCAGGCTTCAGGCAAATATTGTGGGCTGAGTTTTATCACAGCTGATTGCGGAATTGGCCATTTCATCACTAATGAGGGCAGCACGGCCTGAATTCCCACACCTTCCAGTAGCACGTTCCAGGACAAACACCAGGGGAAGACCCACAGGGGCCCCAGTTATTCTCCCAGCAGCGGAGACTGGGTGATTTCTAACTCTTACTTTTCTTCTCTCGGCCTTGGTTCTCCTGCCTCAGAGCAAAGGTGTGGTAACAATGGCCTCTTTTATTTGTGGTGTTTTCCCATTTACAAAGCAATCTCTCACGCATTTCCTCATGTGATATGAGCCTCACCAAAGTTCTACAGGGTGTGATTGTGGAAGAAAGATCTTTAAGAAGCTTGAAGCTAAAAGGACACAACACCTGGCTTTTTGATTCTGAGCCAAAATGTGTTTCAACCATATCGCTAATTCTTTCTGCAGTAGAAATCATCCCTAAGAGCAAGTTTCCCAGCCATGCGGCAGTTTCCATGGTAGATCGTGACCCTTTTCATAAAAGCTTCTCCTTGTTGCTTACAGTAGGTCGCTGTGCAGTAGTGCAGCCGGCCACGGGAACCGACTGAAGACCATGCGTGTGCTCACACTGTACTTTGTGCTTGAATCCACTTGCCGTGGTAGGTGTCTTCTTGCAGTAGATGAGGGGGTCAGAACTAGTTATGTTTAAGAGCATGGGTTGGAGCTGGAGCTCACAGGCCAGGCAGCAGGGACAAGCAACCATAAAGACAAGTGTGCTTAAAATAAGTTGGGCTTTGCTTTCCACCCTTGTGATTGTAGAGAAGTGTTTCCTCTTCTCAAAGAAAAGAAATGAGCAAGACCTGTTGATAGTGAGTGGGGTCATGTCTCACACACTCCCCTTCCCCTTCTACTTCCCTGGGTGTGGGATGTGAGCATGTGGAAGATTAAGATTAGGTGGATGGCCCACTTACTAGCGCCATTTGCAGTCCATGAAGACCTAGCTTAGCTAGAGGCTGGATCCTGGAGCCCCAGCTCTGAAGTCAGGACAGTCTGGGCACTTTCCCCAGATCTGAATCTGTGACCTGCAAGCAGGCTCTTAACACATATTCTCAGGTCATGGCTGGTCAGCTGGTAAAGTGATCCTAAGAAAAGCAAAAGTCCTCTGCTCCAGCCAGGTGGAGGGATGCCTGGGGAAGGAGGGGAAGAAAAGAGGAACCTGGAAAGACAAAGGAAAAAAAAAAAAAAAGACAGGTGAAAGGCAAACTCACAAAGCACTCTTCTAAGAAGCCTTTAAGCTGGATTTGACCAGCAAGGCCCCAGCAGACACATATGGGCAGGTTAATGTCCCTAAAATCAAGCAGGAGCCAGTAATAACAGGGTCAGGCAAGTAGAAAGTTCCAGCTAGGCGCAGCAATCACTCTGGATAGAGTCCTGGCTCCCCAGCTCTGGGCACGCACGCGGGAGCCAGAGAGACGGGCTCTGCTTCTCATAAAGCCTTGTCCTCCCACTGGGACCGATCCCTGCAGAAGCAGGAGGGCTTTACAGTAAAATCAAGCATTATCTCTCCTTACTGGGTTCTGGAGGCCGGGTTAGAAGCCGCTTGCGTGGGGATTGCCTGCAGCTGGGGTGGTCTTTGTCGGCAGGGACGGAGGCGGGGGAGGAGCTGTTTCTGTGTGCCCTGTGAGCCGTGACCTAGGAGCCGTGTGGCAGTTGTGAGATGCAGCGGCGTCTGGGGCTGTGACCGGGGCCCCGACTTGCAGCCCTGTGTGTTATCACGTACCTTCCTTTGGTGGTTCGGGTCTGCACCACTTTAGGGGAACAAACGAAATCTGACAAGTTTCCGAGCGTGGCGGTCGCTGCCAATGCTTGCCTGCCTTTTGCGCTGCTCTTTCTTTTTCTAAAGTAGTAGAGCGCCGGCTTCTATTTCACTGGTTTCTATTTCTGTAAAAAAAACATTGCAGAACTGCTTTCCTCATCGTTCCCACTAAAAATTAATGTTCCCTTCCCTTCTGCACTGGAAGGGCTGACCCACATTCACCCGATCCGTTCCCTCCGCGGCTGCTGCCAGCGCCGGGGCCGGTGGCTGCCATCAGACGTTCCGCCCGGGCCAGCACATGTTTTTAAATGACTGTGCAGTACCTGTGGTTCTAAACACAAATGGACCTAGACGAGGTCCCAGCAGGCCACGGGGGATACACCCACGTTCTCTGCGCTTGCCTAGCTGGGCTCTCGCTTGGAGTCTTCTCCTCGGCAAAACTCGACACGCCCTCGTGTGACTATTTTGGTGCTCAGAATGCTTTCTGGTGCTCCTAGACTGGAAAAGGGTGCAGAAGGACTCTAGTTCCGAGCACGGGCTTGGGGGTCAACACGAGGCGTGAACTCTGATGCAGTCGCTTACCGAGTAGGTGCTCCTCTGAGTACACTTTTTAACCTCTGTGCCTCGGTTTTCCCACCTACAAAATGGGGCAGCAGCCTCAGTCTGTATAGGGTTCTTGGGAGGATTGTATGAAATAATGAGTGTAAAGTACTTGGCACAGTGCCTGATACAGGGACAAATGTTACTCTCATGCAAGTTTTACTGTTTGTTATCATCTCCTTGTTTTCTCCAGAAAGTAGCTGATCTTAGCAGGCATCTGCTTATGTATATGGGGAGGTCTGATGATTTGGAGGTGTGTAGAGGGGAGCCACTATGGAGTGAATGCCACATTTGACTCATTACTATTATCAGCCAGCAGCAGCCCCCAGTCCACTCGCCCTGATTCCCCCACATAGGCTATCCTAAGCTAGAGCCCAGGAAAAGGTGGAGTACTGACGGCGCCAGAACTCTGGTGGGAAGGAACTTGGTTTTTCATCACCGTGTAAACTCGGCATCACCAGGCTGGTACTTTGCACATGGGAGATGGTTGGGGACTGGCAGGTGATGCCCAAGGCATCATTGGAATCTCATGGCACCGTGAACCAGAGCCTTTCTCTCCTGCTGGTGTGCATTTGCAGCCTGGGGCTTAGTGAAGTACCTGCAAGAAGGCTGGTGATGAAAATATCCAAAGTTGCCTTGCAAGGCTGCACTTTGCTCCTGCGGGTCGACCCACAGATTCAAGCGAGTCCACATTGCCATCCACAGACCCAGTCAGTCAGCGGACCTGCAGAGCAGAGAGGCAGACCTGGGTGTAGATGCAGTGAAACACCATTTAAATCAGTGATTCTCAAACCAGGAGCCCTCATGGCACCCATCTTGGGCGAGCTGAACTACATGAAGTGGCAGGAGCCTTTCTCAATAAAGGACCAAGTTAGCAAATAGAAGATTTTCCATTTTTACTTTTCCTTACACAATTAAAAACAAAACAAAACAAAACAAAACATGTAGTGCTCCCTTCTGTATAGACTGCTAAATAAATGCCTAATAGATAAACTGGTAACCAGGGCATAGTAAGAGAAAACAAAGCCAAACCAAACAAAAAAACCTCATGAAATAAATAAGGCAACTTCTTCATGTGACATATAATTCAGGTATTTTGTGCTTGAGGTAGTAGCCTTAGTGGGCAACTCCAGACCAAGGTGGATTATGAAGTCTGTGTGTCTGCGGGTTTGAATTTAAGCTGACCAAATGCCCTGTTCTCCCACCTTTCTTCTCACTTGTCTCCAGGATAAGAATTGATATGAGCTACAAATATTCTTCTAGGACTTGTTATTAACCATAAATGTTGAGGGGCCTTGGCAAAGATAAAATGTTATATATAGGCACAGCAGTAGATCAGAGAGTTTTCTGCATCAAGCGAGACTCAGAGTTTTCCTTAAAAACTGCGATCTCTTAGTTTTAGGTCCGTTCCATGGCAGACCAGAGTTTCGTGCTGTATCTTTTTAATGTGGCAAGCCTCAAGGGTAGATTGAGTTAGGCAATTTATCCCCTTTTATGCCCTGTATTCACAGACAACACTCCAATGGGGTAACATAAAACCACAGATAGGTTTCTTTACAACAGTATTTAAGCGAACTAGGAAAGCGGCCCAAGCCGTGTATGTGTGGAACCAGGAAAAGAAGGATCATGGGAGAACATGGATGTTAAAAGAAATGACGAAAATGAGAAACCTTCCTAACTGCTCCAGACCTTGTGCTTAAAGGAGCATTTCTCTGGCACCTTATATGTTTCTGAAATTTGTTCTCAGGCCTTGGATCACCCCAAGGTGTTAATGTTGTGTTTTGACTCCGTAGTGGCCATCCCTCCCCAGACCTTCCAGTCCTCACCCACAGACCACACGCTCACACCATTCAGCAATCTGATGACAGAGAAGAAAGGTTCAAAGAGGATTATTTCTCAGAACTTGCTGGCTCATCTACTCTCCAGTATGTTACTGACATAGGAGATGTATAAAACCTGTAAAAATATATTGGGACTCTGTGATGCCTGTGTGTGTGCATACACATACACACACACACACACACATGTGCGTGTACATACGTGTGCAGTTGGTACTCCATGCCATGAGGGCCGCCCTTCCTGCTGGCTCCTCTACCTTGTCAGGCTTGCCTGGGCATGTCAGCCTGACTGAAGTCAGGCCAAGTTTCACGGGAGGAATTTCCCTATGTCTGGAGCTGGAGTCCAGGTTTGCTGACATGGAGACTGATCTGTTGGTCATCAGCAAAGAAACCATGACTTTTGAATGAGCAGCAGAGGACATTGTGCTAGTTGCTAATGGCTGGCTTTGGTTCCAGTTGGAAGCTTGAGAAACAAAAATGTTATGGAGAACATATAGGGACAGAAAATGGNCCTCTACCTTGTCAGGCTTGCCTGGGCATGTCAGCCTGACTGAAGTCAGGCCAAGTTTCACGGGAGGAATTTCCCTATGTCTGGAGCTGGAGTCCAGGTTTGCTGACATGGAGACTGATCTGTTGGTCATCAGCAAAGAAACCATGACTTTTGAATGAGCAGCAGAGGACATTGTGTAGTTGCTAATGGCTGGCTTTGGTTCCAGTTGGAAGCTTGAGAAACAAAAATGTTATGGAGAACATATAGGGACAGAAAACGGTTCAGAGGCGCCCAGGGGTTGAGGGTAAGAAGAAGGTGATTGATTCCAAGAAACACAGAATTTCTCAATATTAGAAATATCTGTCTTGATTGAAGTGGTGTTTATTTGATTGGGTATGTTTGTCACAATTTGTAGAACTGTGTCTTAAAATGGAGGAATTCTACCATATGTAGATTATAACTATTTAAAAATAATTAAAGAAGACACCAACTTCTGTCTATTAAATTGGCAAGTGTTTTAAACAATGAAACAGATGATTATGTATTTGGAAGAAATTTCAGTCAAAAAAAGTATTATACACTGTTTGGGGGAAATTTAAAGATATTTGAATTTTTCTGGTTGGAAATGTGGCAATATATATCCAAAGACTTAAAGCCGTCGGTAATATTTTACCTGATAATTCCTCTTCTAGGAATCTATCCTTAGAAAATTTTTGAGGAGTATAAAGATCTAGGTACAAGGATGTTTATTGCAGTGTTATAACAGAAAAGAATTCAAAAGTAGGCTTTTTACATTATAGTACATCTGTAGGCAATAAGAATTATGTTCTCAAAAATATTTAAGACCGGAAAAATGTAAAAAATTAATATTAAGTGAAATAAATAAGATTCAAAGCTGCAGATACAACATGCTTTTACCTTCTGTAAAAAAAGATGCATTTGGTTATGTATGTATATATGTACAAACAGAAAAAAGACTGGAAGGATTTGCACAAATAAAGTGTTAGTAGTGGTTCTCAGGATGGTAGAATTAACCATGATGTTAAAAATTATCTTTATTTGGTATGTCTCCAGATTTTCTGCAGAAAGAATGTATTAACTTTATGATCAGAAACATAAATATTATTTTTGTAATTTTCTTTGCTACCAAGGGCTCCCCCTGCTGCTCACCTAAAAAATTATGGAGGGTTGGCCTCCTACTGCTTTTTTCTGTTTTCCTCATCTTCCAAAAAGTTCCATTCTTGATCTTGATCCACTGTCTACCTGTTACTTGTCTTAGGAGCAAACTCTTCTAATTTGAATACTTGGAATGATATGTCAAATTCTAGTCTTTTTGTAACAATTGCAATGTAGTTCACATACATTAGTCATTGATTTGAAGTGTAAAATTCTTTGTTTTTTTTTTAGTATATTCACAAAATTGTGCAACTGTTTAATATCTAATTCTCGGGCACCTGGGTGGCTCAGTGGGTTAAAGCCTCTGCTTTCAGCTCAGGTCATGATCTCAGCATCCTGGGATCGAGGCCCGCATCGGGCCCTCTGCTCAGCAGGGAGCCTGCTTCCTCCTCTCTCTCTGCCTGCCTCTCTGCTTACTTGTAGTCTCTCTCTCTCTGTCAAATAAATAAATAAAATCTTTAAAAAAAAATCTAATTCTCTAACATTTCCATCATTCCAAAAGAAAACTCATAACCATTAGCAATGGTTTCCCATCACCCCCTTGTCTAGTGTCTGGTAAGCACTAAGCTACTTTCTATGGCTATGGATTTGCCTATTTGGATATTTCATTTAAATGGAATTATACCACATGTGGCCTTTTGTATCTGGTTTCTTTCACTTAGCATAATGTTTGCAAGGTTACAATCCCTGTTGTAGCATGTATCAGAACCTCATTCCTTTTAAGACTGAATAATATTCCACTGTTTGAATATTCCACATTTCATTTATCCACTCATCAGTAACACGCATTTGGGTTGTTTCCACTTTTTGGCTATCATAATTAATCCTGCTATAAATATTCACATATAAATTTTTGTGTCCATGTTTTCAGTTCTCTTGGGTATATACCTGGATGTGGATTGCTGAGTCATATTATAACTCTATAGTTAACTTTTTTTTTTTTTAAGAGAGAGTGAGCATGTGCACGTATGTGCATGAGCAATGTAGGGAGGGGGTGTGGGAGGGAGGAGCAGAAGGAGAGGGAGAGAGAGAATCTTAAGTAGGCTTCACGCTCAGTGCAGAACCTAACAGGGCTCAATCTCATGATCCTGAGATCATCACCTGAGCCAAAATCAAGAGTCAGCCACTTAACTGACTGAGCCACCCAGGCACCCCCTATACTTAACTTTTTGAGGAACTGCCACCTCCTTTTAGAAGTAACTGTCATTTTATATTTCCACTAGCCTTGCATGAGGGTTTCAACCTGTCCTTATCCTCACCAATACATATATACTGTCTTTCTGATTAAAGCTATGCTAGTGAATGTGAAGTGGTATGTTATGGTTTAGATCTACATTTCTCTAATGACAGTGCTGAATATCTTTTCATGTGCTTGCTGGCTTCAGCACAAGACTTAAAATTGGGAAGTGAGAGTCTTCCAACTTTGTTCTTCTTTTTCTGGTTATTTTGGTTGTTCTGAGTCCCTTGAATTTCTGTATGAACTTTAGGATTTGTTTGTTAATTTTTGCAGATGAAAGCTGTTGGGATTTTGATAGATATAGGGACTTTGAAATCTGTAGATTAATTCAGAGTATTGCTATCTTAATAGTTTTAAATTTTATGATGCATGAACACTAGATGTCTTTTCAATTATTTAGGTCTTCTTTAGTTTCTTTCAATGGTGTTTTGTATTTGTCAGTATACAAGTCTTAAACTTGTTTTGTTAAATTTATTCCTAAGCATTTTATTCTTTTTAATGCTGTTGTAAATGAGATTTTCTTAATTCCATTTCCTGATTGTTCATTGCTAGAGTATAGAAAAATACAGTTGGGGTGCTGGGTGGCACAGTGGGTTAAAGCCTCTGCCTTCGGCCCAGGTCATGATCTCAGGGTCCTGGGATTGAGGCCCGCATTGGGCTCTCTGCTCAGCAGGGAGCCTGCTTCCTCCTCTCTCTCTGCTTGCCTCTCTGCCTACTTGTAATCTCTCTCTGTGTGTCAAATAAATAAATAAAATCTTTAAAAAAAAAAAAGAAAAAAAATGCAATTGATTTTTCTAAATTGGTCTTATGTGCTGCAAACTTGCTGAACTAGTTTATTAGCTCTTAAATATTTGTGGATTCTTTAGAATTTTCTGTTTACAGGATCATGTCATCAGCAAATGGAGATAGATAAACTTCTTCTTTCCACCTCTGGATGCCTTTTATTTCTTTTTCCTCGCTAATTGCCCTGGTGAGAACATCCAGTATAATCTTGAAGTCTCCAGAAAGTTTTCTAGAAGGGTTTAGAATTGTCCCTTTCCTGATCTTAGTAGGATGGCTTTCAGGCTTTCAGCATTAAGTATGATGGTCACTGTGGGCTTTTCTTAGATGCTAGTTATCAGGTTGAGGAAGTTCCTTTCCATCACAGTTTGTTGAGTATTTTAACATGATTTTTACATGATTTTTTTAAATCGTGGATTTGTTCAAATGCTTTTTTTGTGTCTATTTTTTTTCAAAGATTTTATTTATTTATTTGACGCAGAGAGAGAGAGATCACAAGTAGGCAGAGAGGCAGGCAGAGANTAGATGCTAGTTATCAGGTTGAGGAAGTTCCTTTCCATCACAGTTTGTTGAGTATTTTAACATGATTTTTACGTGATTTTTTTAAATCGTGGATTTGTTCAAATGCTTTTTTTGTGTCTATTGAGCATGTGATTTTTGTTTTGTTTTTCTATTAAAGTGGAGGATGACGTTGATTCATTTTGGTATANATCATGACCTGAGCCGAAAGCAGCGGCTTTAACCCACTGAGCCACCCAGGCGCCCTTTTTTTGTGTCTATTGAGCATGTGATTTTTGTTTTGATTTTCTATTAAAGTGGAGGATGACGTTGATTCATTTTGGTATGTTGAACCAATCTTGCACTTCAGGGATAAATTCCAGTTAATTGCTTTGTATAATCACCCCCCCTTTTCTTTTTATATTTCTGAATTGATTGTGTCAGTACTTTGTTGAAAATTTGTACATATATATTCATTAGAGATATTGGTCTATAGTTTTCCTGTGATGTCTGGTTTTGGTGTCAGGGTAAGAGTGATTTCATGGAATAAGTTAGGAAATATTACCTTCCCTTTTATTTTTTTGGAAGCGTCTGTGAAGGATTGGTGTTAATTTTTCTTTAAACATTTGGTGGAATTTACCACTGAAGTTATCTTGTCCCGGGCTTTACTTTTGTGGAAAGTTTTTTCATTACTAACTCAATTTCTTTACTTCTTTAAGTTATTTATGTTTTCTATTTCTTTCTGGGTCAGTTTCAGTAGTTTATGTTTTCCAAGTACACAATAATTTGCGTGTAATTTGTTGGCATACAAATATTAATATAGGTCATTTTAACCCTTTTTATCTTTTGTATAAATAAAAAGTAATTTATTTTATTTCTGCAAGGTTTTCTTTTTCACTCTTGATTTTGGAATCGAAGTCCTCTCTTTTTCTGTGGTAAGTCTAAGGTAAAGGTTTGTCAATTTTGTTGATCTTTTCAAAGAACCAATGTTTAGTTTAAATGATTTTCTCTTTTCTATTTCATTTCCACTCAAATATATATTACTTTCTTTCCTTCCTTTTTGGGGAGTGTTATTTTTTTTTCTTATTTTTCTAGTTTCTTAAAGTATAAGATTAGTTTATTGATTTGAGATTTTTTTCATAATAGATATTTATAAGTTTCGCTCTTAGTGCTGCTTTAGCTGCATCACATAAGTCTTGATATATTATTTTTGTTTTAATTCATGTCAAAGTATTTTACTAACTTCTCCTGTAATTTCATCTTTGACTCATTTATTACTTAAGAATGCCTTGCCTGATTTCCATATATTTGTGAGTTTCTCAAATATCTTACAGTAATTGATGTCAAATTTCATTCCATTATGATTGAAAAAATACTTGGTAAGATTTCAATCTTTATAAATTTAGTGAGATTTGTTTTATGGCTAACATATGGCATATCCTGAAAAACCTTCTATTTGTACTCAAAAGAATGTGTATTATACTGTTATGTGGAGTGTTCAATAGAGATCTGTTAGTTTTACTTGGTTTATAGCGTTCAAGTTTGTATTTCTTGCTTTATTCTTTTGTCTAGTTGTTCTATACATTATTTTTTTAAAAGATTTTATTAATTTATTTGACACAGAGAGAGATACTACAAGTAGACAGAGAGGCAGGCAGAGAGAGGAGGAAGCAGGCTCCCTGTGGAGCAGAGAGCCCGATGCGGGCCTCGATCCCAGGACCCTGAGATCATGACCTGAGCCAAAGGCAGAGGCTTTAACCCACTGAGCCACCCAGGCACCCTGTTCTATACATTATTGAAAGTATGTATTGAAACCTCCAACAATTGTTGAATAATCTCAGTTGTTTACTAGAAATATCCTAATTTTTCCTTCATATCTTGAAGGATAGTTTTGCTGGATATAGAATTCTTGGATAATAATCTTTCCCCCCATAACACTTTGAATATATAATTCCACTGCTTTTGGGTTTCATGGTTTCTGATGAGAAATGAGCTACTAACCTGATAAGATTAGAACATCCTCCAATAGAGGATCCATTGTATGTGAAGAGATGCTTCTCTTTTTTTGCTTTCAAGATTCTCTATTTATGGTTCACCAGTTTTATTATGATGTGATTAAGTGGCTTTTTTTTTCTTTATCTTACTTGAGTTTGTGAATTCTTGAATATGCAGAATTTTTTTTTTTAAATCAAATTTGGAAAGTTTTCAGTCATTGTGTCTCAGATATTCTTTTTACCCCTCCACCTCCCTTCTTTGCTTCTGGGACTCCATTTATGCATATGTTGGTATGCTTGGTGATCTCTGAGTCTTATTTTTTTTTCTTAATTCTCTTTTATTTATATTATGGAGACTGGATAATCTCAATAGACCTATCTTAGAGCTCTTTCTTCTGCTTGCTCATATTTGTTATTGAGCTATCCCCCTGGTGAATTTTTCATTTTAATACTATATTTTTCAATTCCAGAATTTCTATGTAGTTCATTCTTATAATTGTTATTTCTTCATTGATATTCTCTATTTCTTATGACACCATTCTCATACTTACCTTTAATTTTATAGACATGATTTCCTTATTTACCCATATTTAAAATAGCTGATTTATTTATTTTTATTTTAATTTTTAAAAGATTTTTTTATTTATT
>LNAC01001009.1:379380-423377 GCA_002007465.1 Ailurus styani | reverse complement strand
GGGGGGGGGGGGGGGGAAGGAAGCAAAAGAAGCGTCTATGCGGCCACAGCACAGGTGAGCCTTCTCCGACAGCGGGTCGGCTTATAAGCCTGAAGTGCAGGGACAGCCTCTGCATTCAAGACTCATGACTTGGTTTTACCGGAAGGGGCCCCTGCAGAAAAGATGGGAATGAAGAGGAAGACAGAGCATGCCAAGCACGGTGGGGCCCCTTCCTGCCGCCCGCCGTCCAGTGACCCTCTAAGGATCTCCCCGGTTCCCGTCTGGGGACAGTCCGGACCAAAGGCGTCGAGCGGAGGACTAGGGGAGGAAGGGGAGAAGCAACATGAATTTGCCTCTGTGGGCTCAAAGATTGCGCCATTCATCATGATAATGAAAAAGAATCAGAAAGCCTCTTGAAAATAACACGTTTCTGAAATTGATGACGAAGAATGAGACTTTAATTTTTGCTTGGAGGCAAAAATGGTACAGAGATCCGGGTGCTTTTCATTTCCTGGGTGGTGTGGTGATTCTCAGGGGCGTGCCGTGAACTTGAGATCTGAAGGGCACTTTCTGCCTAAAGTTTACCCACTTCTCTGTCGTGATCATAAGAGAGACTGTTGACAGAGGGCCCCGAGCCTCTTTGCCAAACAGCCACGGCTGCTAGCCAGTCTCTCCCTGACTGTCCCCTGTCCTTCCCGACCATTTCCGGGCACCTGGTTTGGAAGGGCAGGCACGTCCCCCTGGCTGGAGTCACCTCCTGGTGGGCACGCCAGCCCTGGGGTCGTGTCAGCGGGCGGTCCCCGCTCCCACGTGGGCGATGGTGACTCCTTCCTGTGGCTGACCGCCCAGCCGACACACCCTGGGCTTTGCTCTCTGGCTGCAAATGAAGGCGTTGGTCGGTGGAATCTTTTGATCCCTTTCACACAGATGGCCCTCCCTGCAATCCTTAGGTTAAACTTCTTGGGCTTTTTTTTTTAAAAGGTTAGCTGGAGGTAGGATTTCTTCCCAAACCAGCAAGTCCGAGTGCCTCCGGCAGCCCAGTCACTAGCACTTCCCAGTTTGTTCCATTCGAGCCCACACTGTAATATACTTATTAAAGCACAGAGCTGTGTCTATACACCCATTGGTGGGTCTGTTGGTCTTGAATTCTTTGGTGTGGGCACACGTGTGCTCGTGTCTTCTATAGTGGGGAGAAGGAAAACCACGGAATCTATTGGCAAATGATGTTAAAAACTTACATGGGTGATTCCTAAAGGCCAGTCTTGGCCCCACTGGCCTAAGAATCCCATGTGGGGCTTTATGAAAACACAAGGTTCTTTTGGGGTGCCTGGTGGCCCAGTCGCTTAAGTGTCCGACTCTTGATTTCAGCTCAGGTCATGATCTCAGGGTTGTGAGATCGAGCCCTGTGTCAGGCTCTGTGTTTGAGATTCTCTCTCTCTCCCTCTCCCTTTGCCCCTCCCCCCCTTCCCTCTCTAAAAAAATAAATAAAACAAAAGAGTTGACGCAGATTCTGCTCTTGGGGAAAGTGGATGTTTCTCCAAGCTTAATGACCACTGGCTGAACCACGTCAGGCAACATGATTTGCTCCATGCTGGGTTGGTTGGTCTGAATCGGTAATAAATGAGTGGTCATTCATTCATTCATTCATTCATTCAGGAGATGTGTATGGAGGGCATTCTCTGTACCAGACACTCTTCTAGATGCTGAAGCTAGAACAGCGATTGAAACAGAGGAGATTCACGGAGTTTTCATGTTCTGCCACTCTTATGCCGAGCATGCAGTTACCTCCGCTGGAGTATTGTAGGCTTCGTTCTCCCTTGTCCATCTTCCCTCCCCTACCTCTTTCCAACCTCCATCTCCAGAGCATGTTTGTTAAATGGATCCCCAAGGGGAAATTTTTAATACAAAACTACTTATCGGAAGGAAGACCAACAAAGGTCTCGGTGACTACATTTCCCCAGTGCTCCGGGGAGAAGGGAGAGGACCAGCCAGTCACTGGGAAGAGCTGGTGGCTTCAGGACAAAGAGATGAACATCCTGGTCTCCCGCTTAAAAAGTTCTCCCAAACTGGAGTCTAGGGATTGTCTTTGTCACTATCAAGATGTCGTACTGCAAGTCATAGGCGACATTATGCCAAAGATAAACCTGCATTAACACACTGGAGGAGTTTTTGGGGTAGGAAGATAAGTGTTGGTGTTGTTAGCACTACGGGCACACCCCTGCTCTAACGAGCTGCTCTTCCCGAGGTGTGACGCGTGTTCAGATAGGAGGGAAAACGATAAAGATTGAGCGGAAACCCAAATTGGATCCAAGGGTGTGAATACCAGGATTTGGGAAAAAAAATAAAGGCAGACGTTGACTTGAAATTCAACCCAGAATGACTAGAAAGCCTAGAAACTGGAGCGTGTCACTTCTAGGTTCCTACCCGAACTTCGACAGAGGCTTCCGTTCTGGCCCCAAAGACAGGTCCTTCTGCACTGTGAGGGCCCGAGGACCCTGCAGTGGCTGCTGAATGGGGCGGGGGCGGGGAGGAACCTCTGGAAAAGATCAGCTCAGGGGCAAGAGTCAAGTAAAATTTCCACACGGTCATTAGTATTTGTCTCCCATGTTTCAACCTGTTTTCCTTTTCTATCTGGCGTGTCCTTATTCAATTCATCTAAGCTCCGTGCAAGGCATCGTTTGGCCTTCTAAGATGGGAGTGGGTGATCGTGCACTTGCCTAGGACCAGACATGAAGGCCTCAGTGCCCCCTGGGATTTAGAAAACCTCTTCATGTTTGCACATGGCTTTCCTTCCAGCTGCATGGGTTGGTCACAGTCCCTGCAGCCTGGCCCTGTGTCAGGATCATCTCAGGGCACAGGAGTCCAGCCATCCTCGGGCAAGGCGGGAGGCAGGGGGGTGGGGGGCGGCTGACACGGCTCCCACTGACGGCTGCCCAGTTCCGCACATTCCCCTGCCAGCTGGCGTGGTCCCAGGTCCCACACTCGGTTTCCTGGGAATGCTGGCGAGATGGGCACTCTGCCTCGATCACTGTCAAGGCTGTGTAAACACTCGGAGCCCCCCAGAGGCCCGCACATCAAGGGACCTCTTGACGACCTCCAGCAAGTTTATCTTCACTGGGAGATAGAAATCTGGCTGAAATGTGGTTGAGTGGCTGAGATGTCTTCCATGTTGACCAAGAATTTTACAGAACCTACATTCTGAATGGAAACTAATCACTTCAATATTTTTATAGAAATCCTCCCATTTTTCAGGTTTCTTGTTTGGGATTTTCAAATTCTAGACCATCACTGCTCAGCCCGTGTAGGGACATGAAACTATGTGCTCCATAGACTAAGCAAAGCATCATGACAAAGGTAAAGGGGCTGTAGACACATCTGCTTCTGTATTTAGATTTAACAAAGCCATTGTGCAAGTTCAAAGGGACCACGTCTGGCAGAGGAGTGTGTACAGTTGAAGTAGTCAAAATATTAACAAGATCTAGAAGATGTAAGTCCAAGTGCAGAGGGGCAAGGTAAGTAGTTGGACCAGGGAAACTGCGCAGAGCTGGATAAAGGGGAGAGAACTGAGTGAGTCTTGAAGTGAGTGTGTGGTTTAGGAAATGGAGGGAAAGCAGAGGGAAAGCTCTCCTCGTGTGTGAAGGACAGAGGTGAGTGCATTCTGCTTATTCATCTGAAACTCGGCAGTACTTTCTCTCCCTCACACGGTTGAAGAACACTGTCAGCTACTCAGTAACGTTGCCCAGGCAGCGCCCTGGAGAGACCGCGCTTGGTTCAGCCGGCATGCCCCTTGCCAATGTTGTCCACCTCGGATGCCAAGTACGCCACAGCCCCCTGTCTGGCATAGCGGGACCCGGTCTGGCTCAGGTCTTAACTTCATTCGTGCTAAAGGGTGCCCTGCTCATCTCTTGTCACACAGTGAGTTCTCCACACCCAGCTCCTCCTCAGAATGTCAGATCTGGCCCATCTTTTGGGGTTCCTGGACCCACTTCCAACATGGAGGGAGCGTTCCACACGCACAGTACCAAGCGATTGTCAGACACCAGTGGCGGGTCCCAAAATTCAACTCGATTCTGACATGATCTACCCCGATCAGAGTCCACAGGTTAAGGGTTCAGTCCTACAAGACCGTGCCCCGTCCCCTACTTCGGACACTGGCCTCAAGTCCCTGCTGGGACTATGCTGTTGACTATGTTACTGACTGCTTCTGAGGGCTGCCGATGAGAGGTTCCAATGACCTCCTCCTGGGATTCAATTAATTTGCAAGAGCAACTCACAAAATTCAGAAAAACACTTCCTCAGGTTTCCCAGTTTATTAAAGGATATGATGAAGAATACAGGTCAACAGCCAGATGAAGAGACCCTTGGGGAGAGTTCCCAAACAAAGGAGCTTCTGTGGTCGAGGGGCTTGGGACCTGGCTGGGGGCCACATGGAGGGATTCTGGCTCTCCGGGACCCCAGAGCTGTCCTCGTGGGCTTGTATGGAGTCTGCGTTACATAGTTTTGATTGACTAAGTCATTGGTCATTGGCTGATGCAACCGCTGGCCCCTCTCCCCTCCTCCTTCCTCTGGGTGGAACTGGAAATTCTGACCCTCTAATCACAAGGCTGGCTCCATTGACAACCACAACCCCCCCTTAGGTGTTTTCCAAAAGCCATCTCTTTAACATAACAAAAGACACCTAGGTCACTCTCAACACTCAGGAAATTCCAAGGGTTTGGGGAGCTGTGAGCCTGGGATGGTGGACAAAGACTAAAAATAATATGAATCACATATCCTAGCACAACACAGACAAAAAAACCTGGGTATTAATCCTGATCGATGCGGATAGCAGCCTGGGGGTGGCAAGGACGACGAGAGGGGCATCAAAGACCATGGGAGGTGGTCTGAGAACTATCCCTAACTACTGTGTCACCTAGAGTCTTAACTGGCTGGTCTGCTGGCCCGCCAGCAGTGGACAAATCTATCTCAAACGGATGTCTGACCACCACATTCGATTTTCCTTTATCTCTGCGCGAGACCAGGTTGCACTGACACTCAAAAGATACTGGTTCAGTAAAGATCTGACAGGTTGATACTGCGTGGAAGGGGATCCCATAAAAGAGACCGAAAACGCAGGTATGCAGAGCGAGAAGAGGACTAACGGGAAACTGGCAGGTATACAAACGGTCATGGGAAAGTAGAGAATGCGGTCATTCTTGCTTTAGTTTTCGGCGTGACTCCCATCCAGCTTTCCTCAAGTTTCAGCAGGACGGTAAGACGTGGCAACCACGGCCCCCACCTGTCTTCCGTGCTGCAAGAGCATCTTCTGGGATTGCAGGATAAGAATCAAGCTGGTGCTCGCACACAGTGCAATGCTCTTGTGTATATATCTTGCAAGCATTTGCTAAGGATGAATTAGATATCTTCAAACCTCCCAAATTTCTTAGGAGAATCAAAATGATTCGATTGCATTTGGACCTCCAGTGCATCCAAACCCCTTTCGAAAGATAATTTTTTTAAACCCGTGTTTCACATGTTCAGTAGGAGTGATGCTAGATTACCATTCCGATTCCGTTTTACAGATGGGGAGACTGAGTCACAGAGACCTGAGGTGACTGGTCCAGCCAGCCAGAGAAGCGCCCCGCAGAGACCTCAGACTTCTGATGTTCCTGCCTTGTATTCAAATCACCGGAAACCAGATTTTTCAAAAGAAGCATTCATTGCAAGCTGCTCTCTGTCATTGCCCAGTGGAAAATGGAAAGATGAAACCGGGACACAGAATGTGTATTAAATTTTAAACAACTAGAAAGAAAAAAAAAAGGAAGAATTCATCCAAACTAATACAATTTTTGAGCAACTCTCCCTAGGATGATATGCTGGTGTTTACTTAAGTTGCTGAGAGCAAGCTGAGACTGTGAAATGGTGAAAAGGGGGACAGTCTGCACTTGGTGAGAGAGTCCCATGGAGCCTCAAATCCAATTTGAACTTAGAAACATTTATATAATCGTCTTATTCAGCATCTCCACGGTGTGGGAGTGACTGAGCGAGTGAATGTCCCCAGTGCCGCAGTCTTTTAAACCGTAACGTGTACCCTTTAAAGGCCTGGGTCTTTGGCATTCTGTTGGCATAATGCTGGCCAACGAGAGTGGGAAAGAGCACACAAGCAGGTGCACGGGCTATACACCTTCTGTTGGGAAAAGAAGTCCTCTCCTTCCAAAGGAGCACCAGGGTCCACGCAGACACTCACCCGACCCACGTTCCAGGCAAGGTCGGTGGCTGGGTCCAGCTGTTCAAGGTCGACTTTCACACCCATGGAACCAGCCCCTGGCCAGCAGTCTAGTTGAACGATCTGTGCCTTCTGGGTGGCACGGCACACGTGTCAAAGTCAGCACACATGTACGCAGATGCCGTCAAACGAACCAACCTTTGCATCCAGGATCACCATTTACAGGAGACATTCCCGTATTCACTTGTATATTGCTCTCAACTCTGTGTGCCAGGCCTCCTGAAAAACACCCCTCCTGTATGACGGGGCTTAATCCCTTCAAACAGTCCTACGATGTGCACGCGATTCTTATCCCCATTTTACAGAAGGGAAAACTGAGGCTTGGTGATAAAAAAAAAAATTGTTCCAGGTCACTTAGCTACTGAGTATTGCAGCTAGACCTGAAGCCAGCTCGGTCAGGCCCCAAACCCTGTGTTCATAACCATTGAGTTACTCTCTCGGTAAGAAAATTGAGGTCCAGAGAATATTCTGGGGGTAGGCAGGACAATGTAGAAGTAGGCTCACGCTTCCTGCCTCAGCTACTTCTTGTAGCCTCACCATCCTTGTCTCAGTGCTGTGAGCATTGTTACTATGGACCAAATGAACAGGGTGCTAGCCCTCCAGCAGGCCCTCCGCACCCAGCAATGCTGCCCGGCCTCTGTCCCCCACAAAGCAGCCTCAGCGGCCCTCCTAACACAGAGCACATCATCACAGCTCCTCTGCCCACAGGCCGATTGCTACTGACCCGTGACAACACTGCTCTTTTCATTGGCAGGTGCTGTGTTCCCAGACTTTCACTCCAACTTGGCTTTGGCTGTTGATTTCCCATGTTGGAAGTGGCCCCTGAAAACCAGATCAAACTGGACAAGCTCTTACGTCCCATTGATTACATCACATGGGAAATAGAATGAATGTTTCAAGTCGTATCTATTTTTTTAACTTACAAATATTTGTTTTTATTTCCTACTATGTGTGGGCAGTCTTAGGTACTGGAATTCTTATGTACACAATAGTTTGTTAATTACAATTTATTAATTTTATTTTAATTAATTTATTAATTATTTTAATTAATTTATTAAACATCTACTATGTGCCAGATATGATTTTAGATGCTGGAGATAGAGAATGAAAAAAAAGAATAAAAAAAAAAAACCTCAACAGACTGTTCTTGTCTTCAAGGAGCTTGTTGTATTGAGAGGGCAAAACACCCAATCAAGAAATGAATATATGGTGTGTCGGGGGGAAATGAACGGTAGGAGGAAATATAATGGTGAAGGGGGGAGACAGAAATAGGAGTTTGGGGGAGGCCTCTGTGGGAGGGAAGAATTTGAGTAGGGGTGGCCGCCCGGAGGCTTGAAGGAAATGAAGGCAGAGTAGCACAGATATTTGTGGGAAGAACATTCCAGGCAGAGCAGCTGGAAGGCCACGTCTGTGGAGGGGGTCCCTGCTTGCTACGTCTGATGATGATCCGGACAGTGGGCGTGGCTGGAGCCACGGGAGAGAAGGGAGAAGAGAGGAGGCTCAGATCTGTGGTCCCCACCTCAGGGATGGGGGAGGGAGGATTGGAGGAAGGCATCAAAAGGTATAAATTTCCCATTACGGGATAAATAAGCCCTGGGGCTATCATGTATAGCATGGTGACTCTATAGTTAACAGTACCATGTGCTATCTTTGAAAGCTGCTAAGAGTAAAATCCTAAAACTTCTCATTACAAGAGAAAACCATTTCTTTCTTCTTCCTCTTCTCCCCCTCTCTTCTCCCCCTCCTCCTTCCTGCCCCTCCCCCTCCCTCCCCCTCNCCTCCCCCCTCCTCCTTCTCCTCCTTCTTCTTTTAATAAGCTGCACACACAATGTGGGGCTTGAACTCAGGACCCTGAGATCCAGAGGTACACGTTCAACGGACTGAGCCAGCCATGTGCCCTCCATTTCTTTTCATTTCTTTTCATTTCTTTTCTCTCTTTTCTGCTTTAGTATTTATATGAGGAGATGGACGTTAGCCAAACTGACTGTGGTGGTCATTTTGCAATATATGTATGTCTGGGCATCGTGTTGGACACTGTGCACAGCACTGTACATCAATTCTATCTCAATAAAAAAATGACTACAGAAATGTCTCAAGGGAACAAACTTAGAGCTTTGTCCTTTTCTTGAGTTTAGAACTCGTTTGACCTAACCACAAGGTGTTCAGGCATAATAGCACCTGGGATCTGGAAAAACAAATATAAGGATTTGTGCTCAGTTTCCAAGGCAGCCCATTGTTCTTTCTGGGTCTTTGCCTTGGAGTTCAATGTCACCTGGCCCCGGAGTCTCGTGTATCACCAATCAGACATCTTTTTCCTGTCACAATCATTCCCTTCAAATTAATGGTAGTTTTATTGGAGGAAAGCCCAAGAAATACCGGCTTGTTTTCCCTTTAACTTAAATTATGGTCATGATCTCCAACCTCGCAAGTAGCATTCAAAGATCAGACAAATTTGGTTTCACAATTTATTAGCTCAGGGATTCCGAGAAAGGCCATCCACCATTTTTCTTCAATGTACCCAAATAGTTTTGCTTCTAAAATAGATAAATCCTCCTGGGCAATACAGGAAAAAAAAATTGAAATACAAATATCAATGCATCTTGTCACTTTCTCCTACTTAGGGTGTTTCCTTTCAAGAGAATTTAATAAAGTGTCTTAAAACAGATTTGAGGCGCCTGGGTGGCTCAGTGGGTTAAAGCCTCTGCTTTCGGCTCAGGTCATGATCTCAGCGTCCTGGGATCGAGGCCCACATCGGGCTCTCTGCTCCGCAGGGAGCCTGCTTCCTCCTCTCTCTCTGCCTACCTCTCTGCCTACTTGTGATCTCTCTCTGTCAAATAAGTAAATAAAATCTTTAAAAAAAAAAAAAAAAAAACAGATTTGAATGTTTGAGTACAAGATTCCGTGGTCAAGAGCAGGAGCTCTTGAAGAGCTTCTAGAAGACTGGCAGATGCATTATCTGAGCTCAAGCGGTTTGCAAGATAAGACAGAAATTAAATGAACTCTTAAATACAGCTACCATAACAAAGAAACTGTCTTCTAACCTTCTATGTTGCAAATGATCACCAGAGTAAGTCTAGTTAATATCTATCTTATAGTTACAAAATGTTTTTTTCTTGTGATGAGAACTTCTCAGATCTGCTCTTAGCAACTTTCAAATACACAACACGATATTAACTACATCATCACCGGACTGTTTTTTACATCCCTAGGACTTGCTTATTCTATAATTGGAAGTTTGGACCTTATGATCCCTTCACCCACTTTGTTGCTGCGGTCCCCCCCAGAGTTGTCCTCTTCTGAGAGTTCGTGCTCTTGGCAAATACCCAGAGAGGAATGAACTCCTTTGCTTTCCCAAGCTCGTTGGCCTTTCTTTCTCTCCTTTTCCAGAGTCATTCTGTCCACTCAAACAGGGCCCCTCTGGCTTTCCAAACTAATTTCATCTAAGCTTCTCCTGAAGGTGACTCACTTCTGTTGTCCTGTCATTATTTGTTTACTTTCCCCTGCCCCCCTTCCCTTCTGTGCTTCTTTGGCTCATTATCCACCCTGTCACTGAAAAAATCGTTTCCAAGGGGCCATTTTTTTTTTCCTGACAGATTGAAGAGACCCATGGGCTAGAGGCAGCACTGACTGAAACCAAAGGACCACAAAAGTCTAGGTTAGAGTCAGCCTCCCTCGGAGCTGGGGCTGGTTCCTTCGGCACCCACCACATCAGAACTGAATGCCTTCTCAAATTTCAACTCCACCTGGAGAGAAGGAGCTGGAAGCCTATCCAAGGACAAGCCACAAGTTTGCTCAGTACATGCAAATCCTCTACTTTCTTTGTGCTCTTTACTGATCTCCCAAGTGTGAGCCGAAACAAAATGTGGGCACGGTGCTGGGATGTTGCCAACAACAACCATGTTGCACAAAGCCTGACAAAGGCCTGGCACTTTCTCCCGCCCTCCTCGCTAGTGGTACAAGACCAGTCATGAGCTTCTTCAGCCTTTTGTCAGCAAGCCTCAGCTGTGGGCTGTGGCACGCTAACGAACACAGTCCAAAAAAGACATGAATTTTCACTCCATACAAGGGCACAGGAAACTCAGCCAATTTTGCAGATATTTTAGCCAATTTCTCCTCCCACGTCCCACACCCAAGTACCTTGGTCCTTCTCCTCTGAAGCAGAATGGCTAGAAAAATTCTATGAAGTGCGACGAATGTTTACAAAAAAGAGAGGAAAAATGCAGGAATCTATCTAAAAAACTTCTCACATGAAATGTAACTTTTTAGCTGATTCATTATCTTCCTTGGGATTTACTTTTGTCAGTTTACCAACTGCCTTCTGTAGACCTCCTCCTCCACAGCCTGTGACGCCACCATTTTCCTGTCCGAAGGTCGGCCATTGCTTCCCCGACTTCCTCTCTCATCCCTGTCCTTTCTTGTCTACCCACATATTTGCCATTTTAGTGGCTTATCGTACTTTCTTATATTTCAGACCTCCTTTCTGGGGATGCATCTTTTCCAATTTGCTTTAGTGAGTGTCTGGGGGTGGCAAACTGTCGGTTTGTGTTTATCTGTCTTTATTTTGCCCTTGTTTTGGAACAATTTATTTATTACATAACGTTATGAGATGGTTGGTATTTTCTTTCAGCACCATGCAGCTAAAATTTCATTGTTTTCTGGCTTTTGCTGTAATTGTTGAGAAGTCATTAATAAATCAGGTATGAGTCTACCACTCCTTTGAAGATAATACATTCTTTTTTCTTTGTTTATTTCCGGCTGCTTTTAACATTTGCTATATTTTGGGATTTGGCCTTTTCATGAAGCTGAGTCTAAGATTGACTTTCCTTCTTTCCTTCCTTCTTTCTTTCTTTCTTTCTTTCTTTTCTTTTTTTTTTTCTTTTTGGTCAGGTCTGGAATTAATTGGAATACTTGAATTTGTGAACTACTGTTCTTTATCCCTTCTGGAAAATTCCCCGATGTTGTCTTTAGGAGTTTTGCTTTTTGCCCCACTGCCCCTCCCCTCTCCTTCAGGAATTCTGACTTGCCTATTAGACCTTCTCACCCTCCCTTCCGTATCTCAGGGCTCCTCATTTTTTAAGTGTCTTCTATTTTTTTATGCTGCATTCTGGTTAATTAATTCCATGGGTCTCTTGGTATACCAGTTGTCTCTTTATCTAGGTTTAATATGTTTTTATACATACCCATTACATTTTAACTTTTAATAATTAACATTTTGCTAGAAGTCATCTTTTTAGATCTGTTAAGTCTTTTAAAGTTTCTTTCCCCCTATTCTCTATGTATATTCTAGGGCTTATCTTTCACAGTGTTAAATATGGTTGATGTAAAAGTCATATAGTTCACATACAATCGTTCTAATATATGAAGTTTCACACATCTGTTTCTGCTGGTTCTCACTCACGGTAAATGGTTATTCATTATCATAAGCTTCTCGGTTCTGCGGAAAATAATGTTTGAAATCCTTGGAGAGTTAAAAGGAAGGTGCCTTCCTCAAGAAAGGTTTGCATTTGCTTTTCCAGATGCCAAAAGGCTTTACTAGTCTAGAAACACTTTAAGGTTAAATTCATAGCTTGAGGGTGTGGAGATAACACATATGATATGATTTGGGGCTGCAAATACATGAAGAAGACCGCTTACCGCTACAACTTTCCAGAGGCTTTTAAACAATTTTTTTAGAAACCCCACTTTGCTTCGTGCCAAGGATACTTTCCTTCCAGTCTTTAGGAGTGGGGGTGTGGGGTAGTGTGGGAAAAGGTTCACCCTCATCCTAATGATGCAGTACACTGTGTCCTCGGGCTTGGGGGGGCGGACCTTCTATTAGGCTCCAGCGTTGGACCAAGATTTAGTTCACTTTTTCAGAATCTCATCCCCTTTCTTTTTCTGTCTTGGTTGGCACTCTATCCATGCTGGGCTGTCCCCTCTCTTGAATTTAGGATCTGGTTCCTGGCTAGCGTCTGAGAGGTCAGATGATGGACCTGAGCAGGACAGGACGTTATCTGCCGGCGGGATGAAACTTGACTAGCGGGAAATGAGAGATGGGAAGGAGCCACACAGGTAAGTTTCTCTTCCTTCCTCTTTTACCCCGATGGCTGCAGGGTGTGGGTCATTCTTGCAGCCCTTCCAGGAATCCTGTCCCCCCCACCCCCGCCACTGCCTGCGCACATCTGCAGAGAAACCAGCTGGGTCCATCTCTAGCTGGTGGTGAGGCAGCAGCCATTAGGAGAACGTATTACTTGGTGCTGCTGGACATCTCTGCTTGCCTCACTTTCACTGCCCTCGGTCTGCACCTACCAGCTCACCTTAGTGCAGCCCATGGCTCTGCTTTCCAGAGAAGCTTGTCTGAGACAACTGCTTACCCTGTGAAGCTCTGGGGGTTAAAGTCTGCCCCCTATGCCTGATGAGGGCATCAAGAATTAAGGCTCAAGTTTACCTGTGTTGGTAGATTACCTCAGGGCAAAAGTGATTCCATTGCTCTGCTTATCTTGCTTTCTCATAAAGTTTGGCTATGTAATTTCTCGTTATCTTGTGAAATCTTTGGTGCCTTTTCAGAAGAGCCTGTTTATGTTCATCCAACATTTTTGAGTGCTTTCAGAGGGAAAGCGGATCTGGACAACTTAGCCAGCCCTGTTTCCCAATCTATTCTGACAGCAGTCAGGAAACTATTTCAAAGACTGATATCTGATTGTATCCCCTATACCTTTGCTTAATACCCTACAGAACCCCTGATTCTTAGAATGAAATCCAGGATTTTTAACACGACTCATCTGATCACATGTTGTGACTCCTGCTTACCTCTCCTCTTCACATTTTCTACTGTCATCAACGTGGACTTTCTTCAGTTCCTCCAGTAATATGGCCGCCTTGAGGCTTTTGTATCTTCTGTTCCCTCTGCCAGGAATCCTTTCCCTCCACATTCCCACATCCTTCACCAGCTGCCTTCTACTTACCTTTAAATTAAACAGTCATTCTTCAGCACATGAACGGTCCCCAGTAACTGTTTGTTGAGTTGACTCATTTCCTTTCTCAGAGAAATTGGGAGTGATCTCTGCCATCTCCAGTGAATTTATTCCTGATGCTATCCTGGTGCCAGACAGGCAGAATCTTCTAGTTTCAAGTCTTTTGTGGTCCATGGTTGACTGTCATACTGCTGGGGATCCCAGAGAGCAGGGATAGTGGTAATAGGGACCCCAGAGAACTCCCCAGACCTGGCTAGAGAGCTGGTTCTCCCAGACGATCTGGGTCACCTTGGGCCGTTTGAGAGGAAAATGAGTATGAGGGAGCTTTGTGAAGTGGGAATTGCAGACTCTTGTTCAATTATTTACCACAGCAGCATGTTGGTTTTTTTAAAGATTTTATTTATTTATTTGAGAGAGAAAGACACAGTGAGAGAGGGAACACAAAGAGGGGAGTGGGAGAGGGAGAAGCAGGCTTTCCACTGAGCAGGGAGACTGATGCGGGGCTTGATCCTAGGACCCTGGGATCATGACCTGAGCTGAGGGCAGACACTTAACAACTGAGCCACCCAGGTGCTCCCACAGCAAGGTGTTTTGAATGTCTCTTCTGTGTGAAGTGTTATGCTAATAGTAAACACACCAAAATGCAATCAGTGTAATGTTACTTTCAAATAGCTTTGAGTCTAGTGAGGGAGGCAGGCTACGCAAATAAGAAGATCATTAAGACACTAAGGCAGAATTTCTAAAGAGCCAGGTGGACATACTAAATGGCTGGAGTCATTCCTGAGAGTGCAGACATCTGGAGACGGATTTCTGGAGCTACTTACCCTTGACATGTACTTTAAGAAGTGAGTCAATCTGATGGTAATGATCACAAACTCAGAAACTTGCCATGGAGGGGTACCTGGCTGGCATAGTCTGTTAAGCATCTGACTCTTGATTTCAGCACAGGTCATGATCTCAGGTCATAATCCCAGGGTCATAGGATCAAGGCCCACATTGGGTTCCAGGCTTGGTGTGAAGTCTCCTTGGGATTCTCTCTCCCTCTCCCTCTGCCCTTCCCACTCGTGCTCGCTCTCTTGCTCTCTCTGTCTCTGTCAAATAAGAAAATAAATCTTAAAAAAAAAACTCACAGGGGAGAAAGGTATATTAATGACTCAAGCCATTAATACAAAAAGGAATAGTGGGGACTATGGCAAACCAGAAGAGAATGTTCTGAAGGGAATGAAGGTGACTCACTCAACTCCTTGATATCATTGAGATGTGAGAATGTGGACTCTTGGATGCCGTAGCTTCTGCTTTTAGAATGCTGGAAATCAGGTTTTTACATGAAGTTTCTCAATATCTAAAACATGGCTCCATTTCCACCCCTACAACCTTGTCTGTATGATGAACTTGGCCCAGAAACCACTAGCTTCTACCCCTACTCGAGATGAACCACAGATGCAGTACACCACTTCATTTCAAACTTGCTTGCTCTTGTCTTTCTGCCTAACTCCTCTGATAAACTCATGGTTTCTGAGTCTGTATCCTCAACCCCAGACTATATCCTGAGCCTTATACCCAATATTTAGATGCTTACCTGGCGTCTTCATTTTAGAAGTCACATTGAATTCAAAGTATCTGGAACCAAATTTTCCGCCCAACCCCCGATCTATTCCTAGTTCACTCGATTGACTTGACTGGGCCTCTATTTTCAATACATAAATAGGAATAATAGTAATAACCTGTCCTACCTAACTGAGGGTTGTTTGGAAGAGCAGATCACATGACATGTGCAGGACAAGAGAAATTAGATGGAAGGACCGAGTGAGGATTTACAAGCTAACTTGGAGAAAATGATAGACTTTGCACTTAGTCGTCCTACTGACATGAGAAGCAGGAGAGCGACAGGGACACAGAGTCAGAGATACAATTATATCTATCTGAATGTTACCGTAGACAAAGAAGAGTTGGTAAAACATGAATTTTGTAATAATCTTCCGCTGCTCAGACCAGACTGTCATCCAGAGTGTCTATGGCTGGGAAATCGATGAGGTTTATCAGTCAAGCAGCATGTCACTACTGAGTATGACCTTACTGAATTTTTATTAAAAAGGATATAGAGCATAGGAAGCATTATTTTGGCTTCCTATGGTATGGGCTTCATCACCTCCAATAAACATATATGTGAAGTTTTTCAAAGTCAGAAGCTTTAGGACCCACTGTTGTGGCTACATGGGATGGAAGGGGGGCTGGGCCCAGGCTGGGCTGTGGCTGCAGAAACTGCCCGAGGTAATGCCAATTTCCACAGAGGGTAGGAGTGAAACAGGGTGACACAGCAGAGAACATTCTGTCTAAGCGTAAGTAAGGATATTAGAAATTATAGTCATTATTCTTCCATATTTCAGATAAAGGCAATAATATATAATATAATAATATTGAATGGCCTGAGCAGTCAATGAGGGAGTCATCTTCAACAAGTCTGTTATCCTTATCACCCAAGTCAATCAGGCACCAATTCTGTCATTCTACCTCATTAGTGTGTCTAGGACCCCTATTCCCATATCCACGACAACTGCCCCTGTTCCAGCATGGGCTCTTGTTATCTCATACTGGACCATTAAACATCTTTCTGATCAGGGTCCCTCCCATCTTACTTCCCACCAGTTCATCCTCCACTCTACTACCTGAACGCTCTTCACAAACACAAATAAATATAAGTCACGTCACTCTCATACTTACAATGCTTTTTTTGCAACCCTTTAGATCCCAGCTCCAGGTATCACTTTATCCTCACTTAGTCACTTTCCCACATACGCCCTGTGTTCTGGGCAAACCTGATCAGTTGTAAGCTCTCTGAGAACACCTGTATGTTGGGTGTTGCCCACGGAGGTCCAACACTGAAAGACTTAGAGAGGCGTGGTTGCAGTGAGAGAATAGAGAGGCAGGGAAGATGAGGGGTCACGGAGACAAGATAGATTCTTCAAGGTGTGTTCCCTAAGCCCAGCTTGGCTCTTCTTGGGCTATCTGTGGCTGCTGATGAGTGTAAGAATGGTAGAGCCAGTTAAGGCTTACAGAGCGTGTCTCAGATGTAAGGTTTCTCAACTGTTCCCCTATTGAAGTATCCACACAAAATACACAAAACTGGTGATCAATGCCAGTATGTGAATATAAGGGATAACCATAAAACTGGGTATAGAGAAACTGTGCTTACTTGCCAAGCTTTTCCTTGGCATTAGTTATTACTAACCTGAACTCTGAATTTATTTCCATCCCTTCTTTCTTTTTTGGCTTTATATTGATAAACAGTTATTTTGTCACTTATTATTTCTATTTCTGGTCTAAGTCCTCTCCTTTCTGTAGCTCATCTCTCTTCTCTTCCTCTAGCTCATAGATTGCACCTTCTCTCTGGGTGGTTTTGACTCTCATGCTCACTCTCAATGTGGGAAGGTCTTCCAAACCTCCAGCCCAAGCTTCTTCAGTGCTTTCAAAACTATCGACCACACCCTTCCCATCTTTGCTTGGCTGTCTCACAGCCACCTGGGACAAAACAGACCCCCACATGGAGCTGTGCCCTCTCTAATGATCCATATCTCAGAAAACACATCACTGTCCTTAACTCCAATGTCTTGTCTCCTCCACTTTCCTTCACCTCCTGCTTCCTTTCAGCCACAGAACTGTGATAATCCTACCTCTTAAACATATCTCCAAATCCATCCATTACTCCTTCCTACTACAGGTTCTTAGTTCAGGTCACCATGATTTCTAGCTTGAATTACTGTAACAATCTCTAATGAGTCTTGAGCTCCCTAGCTCAGCCCCTTTCCAGTCCACTCTCTGCTATGCTGCCAGAATGATTGTTCTGCAATATAAGTTTGGCCACGTCCTTCCCGGGGAGACCACAATACTGTTTGCCTGTTTGTCAGACTAGTCCTGTAGGTAGTCATAAATCAGAGTCAGTGAAACCCATTGACACTTTGTTGCATTTAGCCAAAAGGATAATTTGGGTGTCTCAGTCATGAGAAAAAATGATCATATTAGAGAAAAAGATTGAGTTATTTTTTTTTATACTTTCCTGACCGTGTTTTTCTTCTGCTGCCCTGGGAGAGACTAGGTCTTTCTTTGGGGCTAGCCGTAGCATCCTTAGAGGTCAAGCAGAACAGCACACCAGCGTGTCCAACTGCCCATATTTCACACAGCTTGGCTGTGCTGAGTCTTTAAAAGAAGACACTGGTGATCAAGAAGTAGAGGAAAAACAAGTCCTCCTCACACCATCTGCTTCCTGCTTTGTGCGTCCCTGAGGAGGAGGCCCTGAGCCCAGGACCTAGGCTCCCACGAGGCACCACATGGCAAGGTAAAATGTAGGGGGGCCAGAAAACCTTGTGTTGGAGAACAGTCAGGGAGGAAAAAGTCAAGTGAAGCCGCCCCAGCTTGCTCTACTGTAATCCCCAGATCAGAGCATCGGGCAGGGAAGGCGCCCTCCACCCAGACTCAGACTCGGCCGGTGCTGGTGCTCAGAATTATATTCCTCCCCGGGGCGGTGCCTCCAGACTGTGAGGAAGGAAGGGGGTGCTTAAGAGGGGCTGAAACAAAAGTCCTCTTCTTAGAAATATCAAGCAAAAAATGAAAATAAAAGCTGCCCTCCAACAACCTTGTGTGAGAACATCCGTAAGCCTGAAACAAGAAATGACGATGGTGATGATCTGAGTCACACATTCTGCCATCGATGGCTGGGAGGATGGCTATCCACCCTTTTCCCAGTGCTTGATGGGCAGCAGGCACCCTACTGTCTGCCACACACCACAGGAGCAATCACGCTCCAAGCACCCTGGTTCCCAGCACCGCTCGCATGCCTTCTGAGAGGGGTTCTCCCGTGACTGCCAAGTCCTGGCCACGAGGTGTGTTCCTTAGCATTAGTCATAGAGGAGGCTTGTGGGAAAGTTGAATAAGCCATTTCAGGCCTCCCTCAAAACCAGCAGCCGCCATGCACGTCTCCGCAAATGTGCACGTTCAGTCCTTCCTGCACATTCTGATAGTGGCAGGCACACTGAGAAGCTGAATGGAGACGATTCACCATTTATCTCCTCAGAAGAGTAAAACAGTAGGCGTGTCCACCAAGATCCATTTGTCCAAGGGCAGCATCATTTTATGGGTTTAGAGATTGAAAGTTTCCATCAAAAGCCAGGTGTCACCAGGCACTTTTTGTTTGAGGTCTCAATTCTCGGTTCAATCGGAAGTTGGAAAAGCTTGGTTTCATCACTCAGAGAGAAGGAAATCAAGTGACTAAATCACAACGCTAGTGTGCGGTGAGTCAGGATGGCGATGGGGTCTCTCTGGCCTCAAAGGCGGTGAAGGCTCCTTGTAGCAGGTATGTGCATGCCCGGCGCCCCGTGTTCCCATCTCGGCTCGGTCTGCAAAGCAGGGCATCGGAATTTCTGGGCTACAGTGTCATTTGTGATCCTTGCAGTATATCCTGAGCCTCATTGTTTCTACTTTCTCTCGTGGTTCCAGGCATGCGTGCCAGAGAGCTGAAACAAACATGCTCCCTGGGTACCAGGCACATCCCACCTAGAACAGATGGACCAACATGTGGAAGGAAAAGTGTGGGAGAGGTAAAAGCGAGAAAACATGAAAAACAAAAAGAAGGCCAAGCCACAAGTGGAAAAGTTCTTTTATTATTTGATTTGGACTGAGGGTAGGTGCATAAGAAACTATCCAAAATGCCCAGATGGTATTTTTCCAACAGGAAGACACACTAACTTCAAGGGGTTACTGATTCAGAATTGCTCCCGGCCATGCAATCCGCGGGTCCCATTAGAGACCCCGTGTGTTAACGTGGCTGCCGTCCGGGGCTCTCGTCCAGCCCCTGCTGGGATTCCAGAGAAAGCTGCCTCCGCGTCACAGATGCCCAGGGCCATCTGCGGGGAGTGACAGTGGTGACAATGGCTGTGACAAGTCTCCAAATGGCGGTCATCAGCATTCTCGTGTCACACGTCTTGGATTTTTTCAGAGCTTATAACATGTTTTCACGTAGATGGCTTCCCCGATCTTCATAATCACTTGGGAAGTAGTCAAGGCAAGTGTCATTCTATACTAGTATTAGGCAATAATATGACATATTTATTAGTGTGGTGTAATGCTATTTTTGCATTGATTTTATCCAAGAGGAAAAAGAGTTCAATGAGATGTCACATAACAAGCTTCCTGGGTTTACTACAAACTCGTAGTCTTAGCTTTTTTTTTTAATTTTTAATTTTTGAAATGTTTTATTCTTTTGTAATCTTAACTTCCAGGGAGGAGGAAGGGGTTGAGAAATATGGTTACTCTTGTTCCTTTTATGTGCAGCTGACATTGTTAATTCCTGACATTGTTAATTCTCTTTTAGTGTGGCTTAAAAGTGTGTAGCTTAAAAGGCTAATGTGTGGTCAGCAAATCTCCACTGACTGCATACCTGACGTTTGGTCTACAGTGAGGGAAAGGGGCCTTGGACCACACGTTTCCACCTGAATTGACCTTTAGAGTCAGTGTGTGTCAAGGTGAAGAGCTCTTGCGGCAGACACATCAGAGCTGGCAAGACAGCCCTTCCACCTGACAAGTCACTTAACCAAATGGAGCCTTGAATCCCTTATCTTTACAATGGGGATTGTCGGGTCTAGCCTGCAGGAGCGTTGTTAAATGAGTCCCTGTCCCTGAAGAGATATTCCATAAATGGCAGCTGTTATTCGTACTCTGGGCTTCTTTTTTGTTACACTTAAAGTTCTAGTATTAACACTTCCCTTGTTACTGAAAGTTGCTCAGTGTACAGGATGGGGGGTTGGTGGTAGGAAACAAGCTCCTTCCAAGTTGCAGAGGGCTGATCATTGCTGTAAATTGTTTGGTTATGGGAACCGACTTTGGAATCAGAGCTGGATGCAAATTTCAGGCCCAGGGTGCAGCCAGGGAAAGCCAGGTAGCTTCTCCCAACGTCAGGTCCCTCTTCTGCAGCGTGGGGACCACAATGCCATGCATATTGCTGTCCAGAGAATGGAGAAATACTTGAGGTGTTTCGCCTGGAGCCAGGGCTGGACAAATGTTACCTTGCTGTTGGGACTGTGGCTGCTTGCAGAGACCAGCCTGTTTGCCCTGGAGAGAATACCATGAGCTGTGGGGCTCCCTCTACTGCTCTCCATCAGTGGGTGCTGGGGGCGCCTCTTCCTGCTGCTCCTTCCCATGCGGCTGTGCTGCTCTTTAGAGTCTCGTGGGGGAAGATGAAGGAGGTTGTGGTTCAACCGGGAGAAAAGCATCTCAAGGGCAACCGAACCATGGTCTTCACTGAGGACCGTTTTATGGAGGGCTGACCATTGGTTCTCCATCTCCAGAGGGGACCAGAAGTGAGGACGGGGGAGGGAGCTGCAGGAAGGGGGCCTGTATGAATAGGGATGAGCCTCCTGCCTGGAAGATGTGTCCTTCCTGGAAACACAGCAACCCAGGGGCTCAAGGCCGTAGTCCACAGCGACATTTTTTTTTTAACTTGCCCCAGGGGTACAGGTCTGTGAATCATCAGGCTCACACCTTTCACGGCACTCACCATAGCACGAACCCTCCCCAATGTCCACAACCCATCCACCCTATCCCTACCCCCCAACCCCCAGTAACCCTCAGTTTGTCTCGTGAGATTAGGAGTCTCTTGTGGTTTGTCTCCTTCCCGATTCCATCTTGTTTCATTATTTTTCCCTCCCTACCCCCCACAACCCCCCCACCTGCCCCTCAAGTTCCTTTAAACGTAGGAATGGCAAACCCTCATCCTGAATCACTGAGTGGTGGGTGATCTGCTACAGAACAAGGGCAGGGACTGGAGGATGGCTGGGGGTCGCTTCATTCAATGATTCCATGGCTTTTGAGAGGCCGGAGCCCCAAAGATAATGTGTATGTTAGTATGCGCTCAGAACCTAAAGCGAGTCTGGGTTTACACACAGACCCCTTCCCTTCACTGTGTTCAAGGGAGCTTCCAGAGAACAACGTTGGGTACCCAAGCTGGGGGCAGGCATCTATGGGGTCTCTTATGCCAATGAAGTGCCAAAAAGAACAGGAAGACTTGTCTGGGAGTGACTCCACTGGGGCACTGGGTTGTAGTGGGAGTCCACCTTATGGAAACCGAGGGCCCTCAGAACCTAGCCCTCATGTGGGAGCTGTGCCATTAGCCCTATTTGTGGGCTTGGACGTGACAACTCACCATAGGCATGACCCTATTTGATCCTCGCTGACACCACTCACTGGGCTGGGGAGGAAATGGCAGCTTGGTCCATTGAACTCCTGGTTCCTGACTCTGGCCCGTGAACTTTGTTATTCCTTCTTCCTGAATGTTCTTCCTTCGGATATTTGTGTGGTCGGCTCCTTCCCATCACCTGTGTGCTGGAAAACCACCTCCTGGAATCAGCTCTGTTCCACGACCTGCTTTCGTTAAGTTCTTCATGACACTCTTTGTTCACTAAAAATCTCTTGTTTATTTTTTTTACCTATTTATTGTCCCTCCCACACCCCCCCCCCCACTGACAAAATTTAAGCCCAGTTTATAGGTGCTCACTACAACCTTGATGAATGGAAGATGAAGTTGTCTTTTCCACACTCCCACAGCTAGGACAGGGCATGAAGGCCTATCCTGCAATCCCAGTACCCTTCCAGCTTGCTTCCAGAAGACATCAAATAGGGTCAAAATAAAATCAACAGGCTAGGCCTGTTGCCTGATTCTCCCCTCGGATTCTCCCCTCTGGTGATTGCTTTAGACCTTCTGTTCTAGCACTTGTCTTGAGAAGTCATTCCCAGGTGAGCTACTTCTTGGTAGCTGCCAATGAGACCTTCATTTATGGGTACGAATTCTCATACTGCTGGGGATTTGCTGCCCTGGGCGTTTGGCTATTGTCCACCTCACCCTGAGGGGGATAGGTCTGAAGCAAGCTGAACCGTGGTCCCTCACATTTCCCTGTGAATCAAACATACACTTAGCAGGGGTCTGACAAACCTTCTAAGGCTGCCTTTTCTCCTTTAGCAGACTCAGTAAGACCCCAGGGCCCCTGATCGGTTCATTTACTTCCACTGGAAAATGGTACTGCCACCTGGGCAAACATGTGAGGCCCAGAGAGGAGGCCCCTCCCCTTCCCTCCCACCATCTTGGCTGTGGTTTGTGAGCCTGGTCTTGAGAACAAAAATTCCATCCTGTGTTTGTTCCCACGTGGCAGCGTGGTTGTACTAGGAGGCCATTTGGCCGTCAGGTATTGGTGAGGAAGTCTCTGGGTATTGGTGAGAAAATTAGAGGCGGGTTGAGGACAATGTGTGTTGAGGTGGAGGTCACAAGGAAGAGGTAGCTGGGGGAGGTGGGTGGGAGTGGCTCTGAGCTTTCCTGACCAGAGGAGGGTGGAGGGTTCTGACAGCTGTGGCTTCCAGCAGAGACCCGAGAGCACTTGGGGAGATTTATAGTCCAAGAAAAAGTGCTCCTTAGCCCACGTGTTTACCTCAGACGACTTGACGGAGGCACAAGAACCAGGGTCAAGTGAAAACCTTTGTACCTTTTGCCTCTCAGGCTGTGGGATAGCTTGTTTGCTTCGACACCATTTGTTCTGTGTGTTTGCGAGAAGACAGTGACGGGTGGGAGCCATAGGCATTCCCGAAAATTCGTAGACATATATGGACTTGGTATGTGTAGGCAAGTTACAGTCAATGACTCTGTTCCCTTTTGTTCCATTTAGAGGAAAAAATAACACTCGTTTTCAGTCCTGTGTTAAGGAAAGGCAAGTTGCCTTACCCTTCTGCTTCTACCAAATAAAAAAGCTTTCAAATCGAGGGTTCCCAGGATATGTGATTTAATCCCCCCCAAGCTAACTAAGGAAAGTTGTAATCTTGAAAAGAGCCTGCTCACAGGGCGGTGTGCTTAGTTTGAATGACTGCAGAAAGGACTCCCCCACCGCTTACCCTGTTGGCTGGCAGCTAGCTGTCCCCTCCCCCGTGTCGCCCTTCTGTCCCTCTGACCCCAGCCCTTGCAAGGTTCATAGTCTCTTCACCGATAAGTTGCAGACATACCGGGTTACACAGGCTGTGTGACCCAGGACGAGTGAGTGGCCACTGGTTCAGCAGTGACTGCCAACCTCCTCCCTTCCAGGAGCAAGAGCTGTTGATTCTGTTTTATAAAATGCACAGGAGCGATGAAAATAAGCACTCTATCAATAATAAATGGAACGGGAAATAGGAGCAAACAAGTCAAAGGAAGATGAGGTGGACGGTAAGCCAGTCAATTTTCTTTTAATTGCCTTCATATCCATAAATGTCAAAGGAACAGCAACCCTGAAAGTTTCCTAATCAAACAGAACGGCAGGAAGACTGCAGCAGGGAAATGTCTTTTGTAGGAAATGCAGAGTAATTTGAGTTTAATAAGCCAAAACATATTAAGCTAACAGAAAGAAATCTGAATTGAAATTCTGTTATAAAAACAGAAACCGGTGACTGGAACTTTTTTGAGCACTCCAGTTTTTGGCATGGCATTATTTTTTTAGAATTAGATCCATGTGCACAAATTGGAAAACGAGAATTTTAAAATCCAGGTAAGTTCCCTTAGAATGACTTCTTTGTCCTTTTCTAAGGCTTCGCCCCTCACGTGTACTCTCAATACTCACCCTCGCCTGCCCCCCGTCCCCCATGTGTATTGCCATCAAACACTGGTCAAAATCTTAAGCTGAGAGTGTGTAGTCATTTCTTTTTTTTTTTTTAATTATTTATTCCTTTATTTGAGAGAGAGAGAGAGGACACAAACAGGGGCAGAGGGAGAGAGAGAATCTGCAGCAGACTTCCCACTGAGCGTGGGGCCTGGCACAGGGCTCGATCTCACGACCTTGAGATCATGACCTGAGCCAAAACCAAGAGTCGGATGCTCAATGGACTGAGCCCCCCAGGTGCTCCAAGGGAAGTCTTTTCTGACCATGACATTTCCAAACATCAGCCAGAGGGTGGAAAAGGAGTTGAGGGGCCTTGGGGCGTACCCCCTAAACCACACCACATATAACTATTGGGGCAGGAGGGTTATACCTTCTACCAAAATAAATCACTATCAAAAAAGTATCAGTGGGCTTTCTGGAAGAAAATTAGGGCAAGGTGTGTGTTGTGTCAGGCCCATTTGTACCTCTCTCCTCTAACAAGATTCAGACCAGATCACTTGCTAATTAACTTCTGAGACCTTGAGTTCTATTTTGTCCCTAAGTCTTAACAGAGAAATGGTTTTTAGTCATCATTTTAATAAAACTTAATCGCTAAAAGTCTATTTGATGTCTTATAGCACTATTGTGATTATTCATTAATTCAAAGAGTTACTGTAGTCCACCGTGTGCACTGGGAAATACAAAGATGAACTTAAGATCTCAGGGCCGTCTTGGGAGAAGTTGCGAGACCTGTGATGCTAATCCGCTATCGTTTGGCGGTAGCAGGGTTTCTAACACGGGCAGTCTGTGATCCGTGAGTGGCGCTCAGGGACGGAGTGATCCAGGGTGTCATCAAGAGAGCTGTGCTACCACTTGAGACCCAGTGCTGACATATGGTAATTCCTCCATCAACACTTACTACATAAGAAGTAACCAAGCGAGATGACCGTGGTGGGATGGACCAAAAGTTTGTGTCCCCTCAGAATTCCTACGTTAAGTCCTAATCCCCAAGGTGATGGTGTTAGGAGGGGGGGCTCGGGGGGAAGTGCTTAGCTCCTGAGGGTGGCATGCTCACGACCGGTACCCATCCACTTGTGAGAAGAGACACAAGAGCTTGCTCTCTCTGCTCTCCACCAGGTGAAGACACATCGAGGGAAGACACCGGGTGAAGACACAGCAAGAAGCCGCCGGCTATGAACCCGGAAGCGGTCCTCAGACGCTGGCCCTGCTGGCACCTTGATCTTGGACTTCCAGCCTCCAGAACTGTGAGAAATCGATGTCTGTTGTTTGTAAGCCTCCCTGCCTGTGGTGTTCTGTTATAGCAGCACCAGCAGGGTAAAGAAAGTGAGGAAGATCTTAGAAGATCTTAGAAGGGTGATGGGAATATGTAGGTCAGGAAACCAGGCGTGCCAAAAATGCAGAGGTGATATGCTGAGGGGTGTGTCTGGGTGAGTAGCTGGGCTGAGGCTTAGCGGGGCTGAGGTGGGGGCTGGGATCAGATGCTGAGGGACACTGACCTCCATCTACCTTTCCAGCTCTATGTGCCATTATTCCTTTCCAACCATTCCTTTGCTCTGTAAATCTCCTCTCCTCCCTATTTTGTTGTTGAAATAATGATTTCACAAACGTCTCTTATCCAAGTTTGAGGTCACAGGCAGTTTTTCCTTCTCCCTTTCCTTCCCTTGACACCTGACCAGAACCCAGGCTTGAACCATCTACCTCTGAAATTGTACTTGCATCCACCCCATCCTCCTGAAACCGTCCTTCACAGAACTCCTGAGGTTCCCGCTGCCAGCAGCCTCACTTCAGACTCACCCCTTCTCACCTGATCTACTGCTGGAACTTCTTACTTTGTCTCCCTACATCCAAGGTTTCCCCTCTGAGGTCTCCCAAATGCGGCTCCCAGATCACTTCTCTTAAAGCAGAGCCCTGCTGCCGTCACAGCCCTGCTCAAGAATTTTCAGTGGCTCCCAATGCCATGCAGGGGAACGTGGAGGCTCTTGAGTCCAGCTGAAGAGTGTGGCCTTTGTGAAGGGATTTGAGCCATTATAGGAATTTGACTAATCAGATGACTATAGTCTGATTAGTCTGGTCAGAATTATATTTTGAAAACCCTCTTCCTCTTCAAATAAGAAGCAGACTGAAGGTAAAGCGGAGGCGCAGGTGAGGACTGAGCTTAGAGACAAGAGAGAGCCAGCTGGGAGGGGAATGTAGTCGAACAAGGGGAATTAGTGGAGGTGGAGAGAAGTGGAGGGAGGAGAGCTATGTGACAGGTGGATCCGACTGCTCTCGGTGACAGACTGGATGTGAGGGGAAGGGACTGGGGAGCCAGGATGCTGCCTGGGTTTCTGAGGAGACGGCAGCTTGTTTGCCAAGACGGAGGCAGGAGAAGGAGCCTTTCGACTTGGAGGTGGGTGGGGTGGGGACACGGAGGTGCGTCGAGGTCAGTTTGGGACACATCGCATGTAGGTCATCGAAGTGGAGTGTCCAGTGGGCCCCTGGACTCGTGGGAGAGGGAGTTCCGAAGAGATGTCTGAGCCTGTATCAATTAGCATTTGTTGCGTAATGAACCACCCCAGACCTGTGATCGCTCACAACTTCAAGGCAGCTGGGAGGACCGGCTGATCCGGGCTGAACTCCTTCATGCACCTACCAGTCAGCTGGGGGGTCAGCGGGGCCTTGGCTGCTTTCAGGGGGCCTCTGACATATGCTCGGTGGTTAGCTTGTGGTCACCAAGTCTGCTGGGGGTGTCTTTCCTCAGCAGGCTAGCCCAGGCTTATTCCCAGAACAGCAGCACGAGTAGTCCCCAGAAAAAAAAACACATGTGCGCAGTGTCTTGAGGTCCAACCTCAGAACTGGCACAGCATCAGTCTCCTACGTTCTGTTCTCCAAAGCAAGTTCCAAGGGCAGCCGGATGCAAAGGTGGGGAAATGTACTCCACCTCCTGACGAGAACAGCAATAAATATTTCTGTTGAGGTGTTGCAATCTACCAGGGCCAGAGTATAGGAACAGGAGGCATCAACCCATGGATGGGTACTGAAGCAAAGGGAGTGGGTGCAGTTCCCCACAGCTGGGTACAGCGAGAAGAGAGGCGATCCCAGGGCAGAACGTGGAACCCCGAGGAACGTGAAGACGCAGGTGTCAGAGGAGCCTGCAAAACACATGTAAACAGCCCCCAGAGCAATGGAAGCAAAGAAAGAGATGGTTCAGCCCCAGATGAGTAGTGTGTTTCAAGAAGGAAAGCATGTAATGTAACTCAGATAAGGGACCGAGACGAGCTCAGGGCGAGGACAGTTTCAGCAAGGCAAGAAATAGAATCTAATATCTGGCTAACACTTAGGTAGCTGGATTACATTTTGAAACTAATTTATGGGGTTTTCCCCTCTATTTCCTCTTTTCCTCCCCATTGCAACACGACTCCTTCCTTTCCCAGCCATTCAAACGAGAGAGAGAGCCCTGTGCTTCAGCTTCGGTGGGGCTAGGTGCAGGGTGGACGGCACATCGTGCCTGGAAGTTTGTTTGGAGTGGGTTAAGCTCAGAGGAGCAAGAGGACAAGCAGAGGCAGCAGAAGAGAATCGTGGCTTGGTGCAAAGGAGCAGAGGGGCTTGGAAACAGCAGGAGGCAAAGAGACGCTTGATATAAGAGAAAGACCGAGAGACATTTCCCCAGCGTCCAGGAGGACTCGAGAGCTGTGTGGATGACAGAGTAATAGGTCCCATGCTGCTTCCCAGCAGCCCTTGGGGGGTGATAAGCCTGCAGAAGGAAGTGGCCAAAGTCAGATCACAAGGCCAGTGGTTCCCAGCCTCTCCCAGGGTTCCCTGTCCAAAGAGGCACTTGACCCGAAGAGCCCATGATGGCAGCTGGGGAGACAATGGACACCCCAGCAGAACTTGGGTGAGCAGATGCTAATGACTAATGGCCACTCCCACTGCTTCACCTCATCAGGTGACCCCAGAACCTTAAAAAGGTCCCAAATATGTGAGATGGAATTACCGACTAGTGAGAGGAGGCTAATTTAGTAGCAAGTAAAGAAATGTGACATTTCTCAGACACTTAGGTTTGTGGACATGATTCACACTTGGCCGTGCCCGTTCTGTGCAAGGCGATATGTCAAGGGTTTTAAGTTCATTAGCTTATTTAATCTTCCCAGCAGCGCCATGACTTACATTCTATTTTTTTATTCCCTTTTCATAGATAAGGAAACTGCAGAACAGAAAAAATCAAGTTGGTTTTTATGGTCCCCAACTAATCAGTGATAGTGCCTGAATTTGAACCCAGGCAACTAAATGTCAGTGCCTTTCCTCTAAATCACTATGCCATTTTGGTCCTGAAGGTTTCAAGTGATTATCCGAATAATTTGGGTGGAACAGGATGAAAAAAACCAAAACACACAGGTGCGCAGGCCCATGTGCATGCACACCCGACTTCAGTAAGCGGACTATGCTTTTTTCCGGGTGTGGTGAGATTTACCTGACCTCCCAGTGAACGGCCCAGTCCACCAGTTCTCTTGACCTGACCTACAGAAGGGGTAGCCAGGAGAATACTAATAGCAGTGATACTAATGCCAGACTTGGAGGGAAAAGAAGTTTCAGTAAGAAAATGGGTGAGAGGTTCCTTTTCTCTGCTCAGCAACGGGTTAAGAGTAGTCAGTCGGAGTCACTTTCCCTGAGTAAGAAACAGATAGAACAGGGACAAAGGGAGTGTGGGATAGAGCAGAATAACACAAATAGAGGTAAAACAGGGAGGGGGAGGCGGGGTTGGCCGAGGGAAAAAGCATGGAGGGAGGGTGTGATGCGCAGACTTTCCAGCAATCCAGCCCTAGGAAATCCTATTAGGCAGGAAAAAAATGCGATTATTGTGTTTTTACTTTGCCACAATATGCAAATGACTCAATTTAGCTCCTACACATGTTGGTATTGAATTCTGAGAAAGTCCCTTCATAAAATGTAATATTTTTGTGACAATATTGTCAGCAATGCCAGATTGCTTTTCTATTTTGGTTAAGCTTTTACCCAAGTTTGCTATATGTCATTTACTCCCAGATTCCAAATGATTGCTTTTATGTAATTTTTGTGTAAGCAAGAGATAATAACATGCTCAGAAATGTGAGAAATGTGTTGACCTTCCCATTATTTTTCAGTGCCCAAGAGAATTAGAGGCTGGGCCACAATGGGGAACCTAATTATTTCTCATGATGAATTTTTATTTATGTTAATATCCTCGAGAGCCCACGTATCTGTTATTAACCACATTTGTTTGCTTTGCTCTGTCTTTGTATCTCATGTCTTTAATCCTTCTCCTTTTAGAAGATTTTTTGCATGACTGACAAAGACTTTTAAGCCCATACAAAAAGGATTGGGAAATCACACTTTCTATCTCTGACACATTTACTATTAGGCAACGTCATTCTAATTCTAACCATGTTTAATAAAAGAAGCTGGAGTCTCGATCCTGCAATCCCTAACACGAATCTCTCAAAATGGTGAGATATATATATTTGGATTTCCCTGAGTTTCTCTTGGTTTAGGTGAGCTCTCTAATAAACACAACTCCCCACCACCCTAGGATTAATCGAGGAGAAATAAAGAGGGAAGCAAAGGCAAGAAAAGTTTGGTATGCTCCATTGGTTACAAACAATACACACCGACCCAGATTAACCATATCTGGTTATTTCCAAATAACCATTTGGAAATCCGTTACGTCAGACCACTTAGGCCAGGATAATAAGTATGCAGTCAGAAACAATAGTGATTTTCTTAGGAATAACAACTTTGCCTAGGGAGCTCATCAGCAACAAAGATAGTGTGATGATTAATTTCATGTGCCAACTTAGCTGGGCCACAGTACCAGGATATTTGGTCACAAAGTATTTCAGATATTTCCATGAAGGTGTTTTTTTAGGTGAAATTAATTTTTAAATGAGAGCAAAACAAATTCCCTTCCCTGGTGAGGGTGGGCCTCATCTGATCAGTGGAAGTGGGTAGACTAGCAGTTAATAGACTGAGGTGTCCTGAGGAAGAGGGAATTCTGCCGGAAGATGACCCTTAGACATGAACCACAACATCAACTCCTCCCTGGGTCTCTGGCTGCCTGAGGATTCTGGGCATGCCAGCCCACACAATCATGTGAGCCATTTAAAAATAAACAGCTCGCTAGCTCACATGCATGCTTGCATATGCACTCTCCCCCCCCACACACACACAATTAGTTCTGCTTCTCTGCAAAACTCTGACTAATATGACTAGCTAGGGTCTATTTCGCAATTATTAACCATTAATTGGTTGAGTTCATTATACTCTACTGGGTCACTGTTGGTGTCAAGGTTTGGCCGGACAACTGAAGAGTACATACAGAAATCCTATACTGAAGACACCATTCTTTTATTACCACATAAATAGAGGTGTGTTGGTAAATTAAGATCTCTAGGGAAAGACTTTACGTAACTCTTTCCTGAAGCCAACTGATACCTGAACACCCCACATGCACCCATTTTAAAGACTTTAAACAAAACGGTTGACCTCAAATGGGAGAGAGACATGGAGGCAAATAAGGACTGATAAAAGCCCCTGGATTGATATCAGCTAAGTCAATGAAGAAGCTATCAGTGAGTTGTTGCTATCTAACAAACCAGTCCAAGATGTAAGGGGCTTACATTTTTATAATTACTCCCAAATCTGTGGGTTCCATGAATAGTTCTACAGGCAGCCATTGGGTCAGCTGGGCACTCTTTGCCTAAGATTATTGACTCAAAAGCCCAGCGGTGGGTGCTGGCTGTCCACCACTGAGAGCTGAGACCACTGCGGGGACTGGGCTACGCGACTGTCGTCATTCTTCAGGTTGTCCTGGCCTTCTTCACACAGACGGAGGGAGCTTCCAGCAGAAAGAGAGGAGAAGTCTGAGTGTACAAGCACTTTCTAAGCCTCTGCTCACATCACGTCATATTTGCTTACGTCCCATTGGCCAACAGACGCCAAATTGCCAAGCCCAGTTTAAGGGCAAAAAAAACGGATCTTGTCTTGATGGGCAAAGCAGCAGAGTCACATCACAGAGAAACATTTAGACAGGGGTGGGTGGTGGAACACGTGCTCACGTGTCCGCCCACCTGCAGGCCATCAAGCATGGTCACAGTCATATTTGCACGTGGAAAAGGTGGCCAGCTGTACAAATTATGTCTTTGCAAAACAGAAACAAATGACAGAAATGGGATGGAAGGTATAATGATCCGTGGGGCCAAATGAGAGTTTATGTTTTCTTACTTAGATTTAAAAAAAAAAAAAGGCTGAAAAATAATGGGAAAAAGTCAATGGCATATGAGAAACCCAAGGATTTTGGAAAAAGAAGAGGTCCGTATGAAGAAAGATGACTTTGAGGTTGGAAGGGTTCTGGGAGGGGGTCTCTCAGCCTGGTGCTTACCGGTGCTCTGAGGCGTTCCGGAGCAGAGGTCCCCTGAGGCTCGGCGAGGTGCGGGTAAGGAGAAGCAGGCCAGAACGTTCTCTTTTATCTGTTTCACAAAATGGACTTTGGGTAACACTTCTGTTCTTACAAATACAAAGATTCCATTTACTGAATAATGTTTGCATAAAACTACTGTCTTGATAAGAGGGGAGTGCTTTTGAGACTTTGAGACCCAAAGGGAAGATGGAGAGATTTACACAGAGATGACCTGAGATCAGAGGACAAGGGGGAGTACACGGGAGACAGAGTCATTTCCAGAACACGAGCAGAATCGGTGACAGCCCTGGCTGGTGGGAGGGAGCCGGGTTTGGAACCGCCCTGACGAGGATGGGCTTAAGGGCAAGGACCGGGCCGATGGGAGGGGTCACGGAGAACCGGAAGTTCACTAGCCACTTGTCAAGGTGGTGTGGGCATCACTTTATCTTTCTCCAGCATCTCCGTCCCAAGAGAGCCCAGAACAAAGCTGACCATGAGGGCACCCCCGTTGGGGCCAGGCTCCGTGTCGAGACTGTGTGAGCGTGGACTGGAAGTCCGGTGGGTCACGGCTGGGTGGGAGCCCAGGGAAGCTAGAAGGACCGGGATCCTGGTGCGGGTGGGGGACTTGAGGCATAGGGACCCAGTGCTTGTCCACCGTGGGCTCGGTGAGTATGAGGCCGCATTCCTAACTGCTAAGGGCGTTTTCGTGCAACTTAGCACCACAGATGGATAAAGAGCCAAAGAGCATCTCATGAATCAAATTCCCAGGGCTTGTGAGGCCTCTGCTTTCTCACAGGCAAAGCATTCGATGTTTGAGTGCAAAGAAGAAAACATCCCCGAGTCCCTGCCACCCATGTTGCTTCATGCGAACTGATCTGATTGGAAAGGAACAGAGGACTCCGTGGGTAATTTGGGCTCTGGGCTTTAGACGAATCGGGAGACACAGATCGCTCATTCATAGCTGATAAATGATTTAGAAAGGCAATTTGCTGGAAAACAAGGCGCCAGGCTCATGGGGATGTGTTAGGGAAGTGGCGTGCTAACCCGGACCCCTCCTCACTGAGCCCTGCTGCAGCCCTTTCGGGGTCTTTTCTGAAATTAAAGAAGGAGAAAGCTTGAAGAAAGGAATTCAGGATCCCAGTGCAAAGAAAGAGGCGCAAACTTGCCCCCGCTCGAACCTACCACGAAACCCCGGCCCTCTGGCCATTTCAGTTGTTCATGCCAGGCCCCCTGAGCGCCCATCAAGCAGAGGCACGACCTCCTCTCACGGCTCCTGGGGCTCCAGAGAACGGCTGCCCGTCAGCACCATCCTCTCTGGGCGCAAGGTGCTGGGACACAGCATCCTGCCCTCAACATTACGGTCTGCCCCAAGCCGGCGAGGCTGTGAGCGCTTCAGGCCTCTGGCAGGTGCGGCGCAGACAGTCACGGCTCAGTCCCTCGGGAGCCTGTGTGAACTGATGGCGGGCAGACTCACCCAGTGACAGTGACAGACAGCAGGTGACGCGGTGGGGGGGGGGTGGCTGTCAGACCCAGGGCCAACGGCTCCCGGAAAGTCAGCAGGGCCACCGGGCAGCCTCCCTTCAGTTTGCAGAAGTGACCGGGTGCCAGCAGCGGGCAGAGCCCCATCCTGGCGCGCTCCTGACCCCCCAGGAGCAGAGCAGAGGAAGGTGGAAATGGAGCTCTGGCTCCTGCGGGAAAAGAAGTTGGCTTGTGCAGTAAATGCATCTCTTTCTTCTCGCTTTGCATTCCAGAATGAGGAGTTGAGATTGATGCCCTGTCTGGAAGGAAGCTCTTCCCTAACTCTCGCTGGCTTTAGCAAGTCTCATGGTGCCCTCATTTACTGAGCTTCTCCGTCAGGTCGATGCACAGGCTTCCAGGACGGGAAAGGCTGAGAAGGGCCTTCTTAGAGCTGAAGCTCTTGGTGCAGCGGAACAGGAGGGCCCTACAGGGGGAAAGCCTGCCTTCCTTCCCTTGGGCAGCCTGCTCCCAAAAGGGGACTCAGAGAGAGACTGGGCCACGGCTCTGGCCTTGGGGACACACTTAGGAACCCAGAGGTACTGGGACTTCACCTGGTCCCTAACCTGAGTCAGCCAAGCATTCTTCTCCCAGCCTTTCTGACTTCTCACTGCTATTCCAGAATCCAGATATATCTAGAATCTTGGCCCACCTGTGGGCCATTTCCAGACTTTTCCGTTCACAGACTGCGAACACTGAAAGCAGTAGTTTGGAAGAATGTATGCAGAAACACACACACACACATACACACAAGCACACATATCCACACATGTGCACACACGTGTACACACGCACACACGCGCACACACACACACACACACACACACACACACACACACAGCTAAGACCTCTTGGAAATCCTGGCCCAGGAATGTGCATTGTTCAGAACCTGGTTCAGGAGACAGAAGGGGCCTAGGAAGGCAAAAACAGGTTGATTGACTTAGCAGTTCTGGATTTCAAAGCAACCTCCTAAGCTCCCAGCCTCCACCAACCCGCTGACACAGTGGTATGATTTCAGGCCTAAAAAGAGCTCTGTTCTTTTTTCATAGACTTTGGCCCTGGGGGTGTTTTTGTCGCCTCCTGGTCCAGTAATAAATTTAATGGGTTGTTGAACTACCTTCACACGCCTGAGGCCGTGGCAAGAGTCTTGGTCTATCAAACTGTGAAAAGATAAAACGCTGACCCTTTGGCCTTAGACAAACTTCAGATCCCATTGTGACTCACTGGTCAAATGAATGACACATGAGAGTAAGGAGTTGGTCTGGATTTTTTTGGTTTTGTTTTTTTGTTTTTTGGGGTTTTTTTTCCCCCTTGAGAGAGCCAAGTGATAGAAATCGTTTTTGACCTCAAAAAGCTCGAGTTCCTCTTATTATCCTAACCTGGCTGACCCTGGGTTCGGCACCACAGTACGTGAGCAATTGTTGTGGCCCAGGACTGGCCGCCACTTCCCAGGCCATAAGTCCTCCCCCGACCCCAGAGCCGGGCTGCTGGCTGCTCTCTTCACACACGTGCCCATGCCCCTTTCTCGATCCTAACCCCCTCGCCCTCCTGCACCCCACACCCTAAGCTGCTGAAACTTCAGCTCTAGGAGGTGAGTGGCTGGCTTCATCGGGCTGTTTGAGGGGCCCCCTAGAGAAGGACCCAGGGAGTTCTGAAGAGGATTCCTTATTCTAAATTTTTCGTAAAGCTAGTTTATCCTCCATGTGGGGATTTTTCGAGAAGAGTTTTTTTATTCGTCTATTTAGAAAGCGTTTTATTTATTTATTTTTTTGATAAGCTCATTGCATTCTAGGCCTACTAAATCCTTTTTGATTCAGAGAGTTCAGGCGATGGGCTCACAGAGCTACTCTGAGGGTTCTCGAACACTGAGGCGTGTAAGAACCTCTGGGGAGCTCCCGTAATGCAGATCGCTGTACATTACCTTAAAAATTCTGGTTCCAGTGTGCCTGGGTGGCTCAGTCAGTTAAGCGTCTGCCTTTGGCTCAGGTCATGATCTCAGGGTCCTGGGATCGAGTCCTGCATCGGGCTCCCTGCTCGACGGAGAGCCTGTTTCTCTCTCTCCCTCTGCCTGCCGCTCTGCCTTCTTGTGCTCTATCTCTGTCAAATAAATAAACAAAAAAATCTTTAAAAAATTCTGGTTCCACAGGTCTAAGATTGGGAACTGAAATCTGCTTTTTGATGAATACTACGAGTGATTCCTATCTAGGTGATCTGAGGGGCCCTGCTTTAGTTAATAGTTTACCTTTTGCAGATAGTCTATTTTTACGGAGTATGAATGGTTTAAAAGTGGGTCCATGGCAGATGGGGGGGCCTGGGTGCCTCAGTTAGTTGGGCGTCTGACTCTTGATTTCAACTCAGGTCATGATCTCGGGGTCCTGGGATCAAGCCCTGTGTCGGGCTCCACGCTCAGCAGAGAGTCTGCCTAAAGATTCTTTGTGTCCCTTTCCCACTGCCCTTCCCCCACTTTATTCTCTCTCTCTCCCCCAAATAAATAAAAAATCCTTAAAACAATTTTTTAAAAAAGTGGATCCATGGCAGAAAACCCAATAGAAATATAATTTAACATAGTTTTGAGGTTAACCACCTGATTTATCATGGTCCTTCTGAAAAATATTTAAAAATAAAAAGCCAATAGCTTTACAGTTTCCGTAGTACGCAATGGCGAGTGACGGTTTCCTGGAGACCCTCAGGTGCCACAGCTCCCCCGCCCCGCTGCATACATGGTGTTCCCGTGGAAGGCCCCGTGGGAGGCACGTGGAAGACCCCAAGGACTCACCGGGCTCAACTCTGACCACGGTGCAGCCTGGTCATTTTTTCTCTGTATGCTTTCTCTTTCTCAGCCTGTGAGGCCGCTCAGCCACACGTGTCCTTTTCTTCCTTCACCCGCCCTTGTCTCAGTCCTTGGCTTTCAAAGAAACTACCCAAAAAATCAGGCAGCTAAATGACAGAACGATTGTTTGCACAGTCTTTGTTGATTTAGAGCAAGTGGAGGGAGATCGAAGGAGCAGAACCAGGCAGGCCATGTGAAGAACAGAGAAAGCCAGTGTTTGTTTGGTCTAGTTGGGTCACTGCTTCCTTGATATTCTGTAAATACATGGGAATTTGTGTGAAATCACCATTTGGCAGTGTCCCTCTTCTGCAAACACTATGTTAAGGGTCTGGGTTCACCAGAGAACGAACGCGAAGCCGTGTTGTACCTTTCAATCACCTCTGTGGAAAATATGGCCACAGTCTGTCAGAAGAGAAAGCATACCCGAGTTCCACTTACTGCTTGGATTAGCTGACAGGGTGGGCCCGTTTTAAGGTCTGTATCCATCGAAGGAGTAAGAGCAATAAATACGTAAGGCGAGTTTCATGGCTTGCCCCAACACAAATCCCAAGAGTGACTAATGGACTCATTCGGCCGCCATGACCAGCAGATGTTAACTGAGGGCTGTGTCATTAACTCTTCCAGTTATAATCCTTTGGGCTGGTGACAGGGAGAAGAGCGTCCCTCCCCGCACTGCAGCAGTTACCGTGACAGAGAAGATCTGACGTCTTCATGAGTTTGACCCTCACCGATTCAAACCATGGGGCACAGGATATAAGAGATATAAGGAAGCTAAGAAAGAATTCAATTATTTTATTTTACAGGTGAGTAAACTGGCCCAGAAAAATGAAGAGACTTGTACAAAGTGAACTATATAATCAGTTGTACAACCGGCTGAGATGAGCTGTTGAATTACATCTTCACCAAAAGGAGTCAGATAAGCAAGCTTATCTTTCATAAATACTAAAATACTTCCTTAGATCTTTGTTGACTGGAGATGGGAAAGGGTGAGAAGCAGAGATAAAGAGACCCTTGGGAGGGGGGAGTTAATTCAGCCTTCCTGACAACGGTGGAGCATTTGACAGGGTGATATTTGAAGGGAAATTAATTCCAGATGCTGAATCCTCATAACCTCAATTACCCTTGGACACCTGATGCCTCTTTTCTTCTGTTCTGGTCCTGTCTCTGGATGGCTCATTGGACCATCTTCTTTTTGACTAGAACAAGTAGGAACTCTCTTTATTACTACAACATGGCTTTGCCTACTCATGCCAACCCTGTAACCAAGAGCTCCAAAAGAATTTGTGGACAAATTCTCTGTGGAGGTTCTGACCCAGGGCAAACCAAGCCTTTGCTTACATCCCGGGGACTGGAAAATCAGCCAGGGCTAGATCATACTCAAATTATTGGGCAGCAAGACTAGGCAAAGCTGATGTCCATGCCTCATGCTCCACCTTAAAATTTCTGTCTCATCTAGAAAATCCTGGCACAGTGCACGGGAGTTGGAGAAGATGCCCCAGTGGATTCATGGTGCGACCATTAGGTCAGCATATCATATATTTCAGAATTTCATATTTTTCTGCCATCTCAACTTCCCCACAAAGAGGCTGTGAGCATCGTGCCCAGATAACCAGGTGCACCAGTATGATAAGACCGGTCCTTGCTGCAAATTCCCCTCCTTGCCTCCCTGACGGTGACCTAGTAACACTAAAATGCACCAACGAAATCCCCTCATGCCTTTGCTTGTGTACTCCATCCTGACCCCCAAACTAGGCACTTGTTCATGGGGCCTCACTCTCCCAGAGTGGTTGAGCCCACTCCCTTAGCATGCCTCCCACCATGCATGGCCCCTCGTGGCATGCAATGACTGTCTCTCTAGGGCCTGGGAGTATAAGAAATGCTGTTTACCTGCACCTTTTCTGCATCCTCTCTTGTGGTCACACCCGAATGAGCATCTCTTGAAAATACAAAACAGTGAGAGTTGGCAGGAGCCTTTGGTACGAGTGAGTGGTATAAGCATTCTACCCAAGGGCAAGCCCAGTGAGACTTCAGCCTGCACAAATGCCCACGCGGGGCCCACTCTCAGCTGGTTTGTCCACACTAGGAGCAGATGTTCACCTCTGGATAGAGTGTTATAACAAGGACATTGGAAAATGTCTCTCCGAAATGCCTAACGTGCAAAAGAACGCTCAGTGAAAACCACTCCTCATCCTGACAATGGAAGAATCATCGAAAGCACCAGAGATGCTTTGCCTGGAGAAGAGAAGTCTGGAAAGACACAAAAGCTGTGTTCCAACATATGAAGAGCCAGCAGAATGAGCTGGGATTTGTCTTATTCTCACGGTTCTGCAGGGAAAAACGAGATGTAGAGTTCTTTTCCATATAGATACAGACTTACAACAACAACAACAAAAAAAGTCTAGATACTAATAAAACTCGTAAAGCAGTAAATCCCCTATATGCAGGGTTCTTGGAGGAGAGAGTAAGAAATTATGTGCAAGGGAAGATGTAGGTGGTGTGCATTCCTCTATAAGAGTGGAGGAGAGGATCTTTAAGGTCCCCGGCAGCCCAAAATTCAATACCTCTACTGAGAAGGTAGGAAAAAGACCATTTCTGAGCCTGTAGGTGCCATGTTCCTTTCCCGTGTCTTGGGCATCCAGTTGCAAAGGTGGACTTTTTGAGTTGGGAAAGGGTTATAGGTACAGCGCTAACCAGACATCAGAGGGACACTTTCAACTGGATTTTGTGTGCGATACAACACAATTCAGAAAGGTAAGCAGCCTCTCACAGAGTGCGTTCCTCATGCCTGACACCTCCTCTTGTATGTGACGACATAGATAATTTTGCTTCCTCTTCTCTCCTCCTACTTGTCCATGAAAAGCTGCTCCTTGGTGTGTGAGGACCTACAGGCATCCCTGGGAAGGATAAAGGTGGTGAAGAGCTGACACCATCCCATTCAGGCCATAACCTCCTCACACCTTACCTCAAAAGAAAAAGCCCCCTGACGTTGTATGCACTTTCTGTTTCTCTCTGCTTATAGGACTTTCGGGTGTAACCTTGAAATAATTATACTTTTATAAAACAATGCCTCTTGAATCAGTTGAGCAGATAACATTCGGAAAATAAGGGGAATTCCGCGGAGCCCGACATTAAGCTAATTCCCTCTTCTTGAAAAGAACCTGAGCTAGAGGCGCCTGGGTGGTTCAGTTGGTTGGGCATCTGACTTGATTTCAGCTCGGGTGGTTGTCTTGGTGTCTTGGGATGGAGTCCCTCTTTGGGTTCCGTGCTCAGCAGGGAGTCTGCTTGGGATACTCTCTCCCTCTTCCTCTGCTCCTCTTCCCACTCATGCTTTCTCTCTTCCTCTAAACTAAATAATTAAATCTTTTAAAAAATGTTTAAAAAAAAGAAAAAGAAAATAATCTGATCCATTCTGGGAGCCAGAATTCAAGACCAGTTCCCCTAGGAAGATGGGCATTTGAAATGGGACGATGAGTTTTGCCGTCCTGTCAGATGACAGTGTCCACGTCCATGCCAAAGACTGGCCTGGAGGTGAACCAGTCAATAGATTAAGAAGCTGACCTGCATCCCAGGGGGTTAATAACCACCCGGAAGGAGACTCCAGAGAAGCTAAGCATAAATAATAAAAACTGATAAAATCAAAGCTCAGGAACTTCAAGTGGCTTTCTCAAAGTCACATCAGTGGGAAGTGGCAGAGCTGAGACTCGAACCTATGTCTTCCCACGCTGAAGCTGGTCACCTTTCTATCCCAGAGAACCTGTGCTCTGTAACAATCATTTATTTCTGTGTTCTTGCATACCCTTTATTTCTTTGTTTTATTTACATTTTTAGTAGTGTTCCTCCAGAAAATTATCAGCTAGATCTCGACAGTACTCAGTTTTCGTAGAAGAACACTTCCTATGAGGCCATCGAGCAATTGAGACTTAGAAGTTGTATTTGTTTGCTAGGATGTCTGTAACAGAGCATTACAGACCAGGTGACTTCAACAACAGAAATCTGTCGTCTCACAGTTCCGGAGGCCGAAGTCCCAAATCAAGGTGTGGGCAAGGTTGGTTCTGTCCAAGGGCTGGGGAGGAAGGAAGGTCCCGTCAAGGCCTCTCTCCCGGGCTAGTCGATGGCCATCTCCATTCTCTATAGAGTTTTCACTGTGTGTGTGTGTGTGTGTGTGTGTGTGTGTGTGTGTGTGTCCGGATTTCTCCTTTTTATGAGGAGAACAGACATATTAGATGTAAAGCCTGCCTTCATCCAGCATCACTTCATTTCAACTAGTTACATTCACGACAGCCCTATTTCTCAATAATGTGACATTCTGAGGTACTAGGGATTAGGATTTTAACAAACCTTTTTTTGGGAGACGCGATTCAACCCGTACCAGAACTTATCCCAGAAATCACTATAACGTGGATATGGGAGTCCGGGCCGGTGCCACAACCTTTTCATTTTTAACCTGATACGTTTGCTCACAGAACAAGAATGTGCTTTAACCGTTTCTCCAGAGCACGTGTGTGTGGTTGGGGGGGTGGAATACACGCACGTGGCTCAGAGAAAGAAGGGACACTTAGTAGCATGATCTGCCAGACTCCCACATTTGCTGGTGACGTTGAGACATACCAATGACAATCCTCATTTTTCTAGTTTTATTCTGCTGGGTGCCCTCTAAGGAAGAAGGATTCGGAGATGGTGATTCAGGCCGGACCTCGCAGTGCACAGACGTATCACGCCTCCCAGAAGTACTTCCCTGTTAGAAAGGAGTCCCCCAAATGGAGGAGGATGGTGAGCACAGAAGAATGCATTTAATGGTAGAATCTCAGGATCCATTAAATACTACACAAAATATTTGGGAGGCGGTCTTCCCAGCTCTCTGGAACAATGCGGTCCCCCAGGCCACGAAAGGGCCCCCCATCCCATCCATCACTCAAAACAGGCCTTGCTTTTGGAGAGATGCTCTCCAAACAACCTGCTCCCAGCTACTGCCAGGCCAACATCACCTGGGGTGCGGGGCGTCCGCCCTCCAAATCACCAAAAGGAGAATAACTTGAACTGTCAGAAGGACAGTTACTTCAGAAAGATAGAACTCCTTAAAGTACGGGAGTCAACTCTGTACATTGCAAACAATAAATCATAGTTCGATTGGGGCTTTGTTTTTTGACAATGTAGAAAGTACAAATTTATCATCAAGAAAGAAAATAAGACACAACTAATAAGTGCTTTCCCCACCCACCTCCTTCCCTCCATGTTGTCCCCCAAAAGTCTGCTCAGCCTGCAGCTCTAACATTGGCCTTGAGCAACCCCATTTGAGGTGTCCAGACTCCCTGCTTCCCGGGTGAAAGTTCCCATAGAAATGCTTGTGACGGGCTGCTCCAATCATACCCACTGTCCGATTTTCTGCGTCGTGTTGGGGAGAGGCTTTGTGTCCCTCAGGAACATTCCAGCTTGGGATCCTTACTACATAGGGTTCGTTTCTGGGGTGCAATGCAAGTGTAATGTTCTAAAGAAGCGTGCGTAAGGGGCCTCTAGCCTGGTCCCTGCCCCGCCTCATTGCTGATTGTCGCACAGCCTAGAAGCATGTGGCGAATACAGTTAGAGCCCCAGCAGAGAGACAGTGCCCTGGACAGGAAGTGACAGGAGCTGCCTGCTCCGTCCATAGCTTCATCAGGCAAGGCCAAGGCTGGGGGCTAACGGGTTCTCTGGGCAAGTCCTGTGAAGCACATGCATCTCACGGGTAAACCATGTCTCCTGGGCCAGGTGAAGAAGATGACGCAGTTAGTAATGTCCAAACCCACCGCGCCTAAACATCGATGTAAAGAAGACTGGCAGACATCATGGGGCGTTATCTGAACTCTAATCTCCATAACGGGGCAAATGTGAGGGTGTTTTCTTACCTTCTATCACTTCTTTATACTCACTTCTGCAAATACACTACCAGAGCCTACCGGTTTGGGGGTTTTGGGGGTTTTTTTAAATGTGTTTTGTTTTGTTTTTTTCAATCATGATACCAAAGGAGATTAAGTTTAAAGGCTCGCTTTTGGGCTTGTAAATGTCAGCCCAGTCAATCAAACGCAGAAGCTTATCTCCAGGCTCAGTAAAACTGGGCTGAGACCCAGATGAGCAGGACTCTCACAGACTCCGTCCACAGGCCCGGGAACACTCACGGCTCTGGTCCTGGGGACACGACTTCTTTATCCTCGTGGCCACAAACAGACATAAGGCATTAACCTTATTAGGTCCGAGCCTATGTCTAGCTGGGGCCAGATGCACGAAAGCAAGGCCACAGCTCTAGGAGGTTTGCAACATCAGCTGGTCTGCCAATCCCAGGATGCCATTTGTCAAGGGATTTGTCTGCAACCATTTGTGGGAAAGGTCTGGGTCATACCAAAGAGCCCTAAAAGAGGATGCTAAAATGCTTATCCTAGATACTAAAAGAGGAAGCGATCACATGGTCTAAGCCTGAGCCCAGGTAATGAAGAGCCCATGTGACGTCTCTGTGGCATTAAGCTCTTCTGCTTGGTGTGGAAGAATCCATCTGACCCCATCCATCCGCCATTTTCCTGGGAGCTCAGGGCCGCCCAGGTGCTGTGTGCAAATGGGCAGGACCCCCGTAGGCAGGGGACCTAGCAGTCTCCCTTGGCCTTTCTTCACCTAGCAGGGCTTCTGCCAGGGAACTGAGCTCCTACAGAAAATGTCTCGAGTTTTCCCAGGAAGGACATATAGCTAGTACCACTCTAGGTACCTAGGAGAGAAGTTGTGTTGGACACCTCAGGGCATCTGGGCCTCATCCTCTTCAGGGAATCCCAGGCGAGGAGGGCAGGGACAGGGACTGTTCATTCCACTCTCTTGATGACAAGAAAAGACAGAGACAACCCCCTGTCTTCCATGTGCTGGGCTGGAATGCTGAGCAGAAGCACATACAGGTTACAAGGTAGGTGGGTTGGGTCTTGGGGGTGGAGCTCCTGTTCGCAGACAAGACACCAGCTCCCATCGGGCCTGTTGAGAGGTGTGTGAGGGCTAAGGGCACCTTCTCATTCAAGGGCATTGTCTAGTCACTGACAGCTCACCCCAGGCGTGGCGGGTCCTGATTGAGCCACGTCAGCCAGCGTCTCCAGTCCCCGGAGACAGCGTTCCAGGCCATGGCAGGTTCTTCTTGGCAGATTGAGCTCTAGGCAAGCTTGACCAGAAAGTAACAATCCAGTCTGTGCCCAAGCCAAAGCTTCATGCCCTGGATAACTCCAGCGTGGTGTGTCCCGCCAGTGGACTTGAGCAGAGCTGCATACGTCCATCTCTCGGCGGCTTTCTGACAGTGAAGATCAGTTCCCGCTCAAGTGAAGCTTCCATCTCCTCGCACAACCCCTGGTGTTGGTTTTGTCACTTGCGGGGACTGCTTCTGCTGCTAACCCAAGGAGAGATGGGTGGGGGACCGGCCAAACCGTGCAGTCAGTAGTAAAAACTGTCCAAAGGGAAAATTTAGCCCATTGGTAGAAAAATGATGTGGCTTTTCTTTTCCAGTTTGAAAGCTCAACATAAAGCTCAATGTTTCCTTAAACTTGACTCGTTTTGTAACACGTCAAAGTCAAATTCAGTGGAAGGCACTGAATGCAAGGCAGTGGTTTTATGAAGCAAGGGGCAGAACGAGACTTGCTCCTGGTCGGAGTGTTGCCAGATGGAAGCCAGGATGCCCAGTTAAATTCAAAATTCACATAAACAACAAATCACTTTTTGGGGGAGTGTTAGTCCAAGTGTGTCATCCCCCCCCCCACAGTACTTAGGACATACTTATATTAAAATTACTCATTGCTTATCTGAAATTCAAATATAACTGGGCATCCCGGATTGTTTTTCTTTTTGCTGAATCTGGCAGCCCCGCTTGGAAGACCATCTCTAGTGAGTGCCTGGGAGACTTGCCCTGCCTTGGGTGCCTCCCACCCGCTTGCTGTCATTGACCCTTGCCTGTGTTATTCAGCCCGGCTGTGCTTCCATTCATTCATCTGCGCAATGAAACAAAGCGGACCGCAGGTGGCCGTGGACACAGATGTGGCCAGGATTTGTTTGCAAAGCAGTTCAGAAACAAATCATTCACCAAATATGAAGTGTAAGGTCAGAGAGCCCAATTTGTGGAGGGAAGACAGAGGGGAGTCAAAATGGGCCCACTTGGCCCTAAAACCAACAGCCCTCCTCTACAGAAGAGGTGGGGGCTTTCCAAGAAGTTCTGGTCATCATGGGCGCCTGGGTGGCTCAGTGGGTTAAAGCCTCTGCCTTTGGCTCAGGTCATGGTCTCAGGGTCCTGGGATCAATGTCCGCATCGGGCTCTCTGCTTGGCAGGGAGCCTGCTTCTTCCTCTCTCTCTGCCTGCCTCTCCACCTGCTTGTGATCTCTCTCTCTCTCTCTCTCT
>LNAC01001009.1:218009-376376 GCA_002007465.1 Ailurus styani | reverse complement strand
TCTCTCTCTCTCTCTCTCTCTCTCTCTCTCTCTCTCTCTCTCTCTGTCAAATAAATAAATAAATAAAATCTTAAAAAAAAAAAGAAGAAGTTCTGGTCATCGGGCAAACCTTGAAATTACTGAAGTGGTGAACAGTGAGACAGGCCTAGAAGGTCAGATGTCTACCCATTGCAGGGTGGGGGGGGGCACAATTCATTTTAAGGAGAGAAGAAGCCAGACATGATGAGCTTGGTTCAGCAGGGGACCCTCACTTCTGGGAAGGGAGAGCCGGGCGGTTCTGAAAACATGGTGTCCCCACTTCGATGTCATCACTGGCCGACGTCGGTCTGAGAGCTGGGACGTTGATCACAGTCATTGTTGTGAATAGACAGAGAAGTGTTACTCTCCCCTCCCATAAAGAAAAACCCCACTGGGGCACAAGGCATGCTCTCAGAGCCTTCCTTACAGAAGCAACTGAAAGGCGGGGGGCATTCTCCCTCTATCACCACAGACTCCCGATGGCCACCCAGTGTTGACGCCGCACAGACTCCAGTGTGTCATGCAGCCTGGTACCATCTGCTGGAGGGCCCTGGGGTGACCAGCTGTGCCCTTGGGAGCAGAGGTGACACCTGGCAGGACGGGGCCTCACACACAGTGGGGGCTCAGAGTGTGCTCAGTGAAGGAGACACTTTGGGGCTACGCGCACAGCAAACCTGCAAATCCAACCAAAACCTGAGCTGAAACAGGCTCANCCCCGTAATTTCTAAACTGCGGCTAAAGAAAATGTCAGGATTTGGTTCAATTCCCATCTGGCACCTTTCTCAGCAGTAAATTGATTTCAGTTTTTTTTTTTTAAAGCCTCATCACGAAGCTTCTATAGTTAGGTATAATTCATCAAGGTTTAGAATTAGCCTAAATTTCTCTAAATCCTTCTTTATTTTTTCACACAAGTCTTCATGATTGTTGGTTTGAAACATTAAGATGCAAATGACAGAGGAAGCGCGCACATGTAAATGTGCGGGGTTGGGCGGGCGCTGGCGGCGGGGAGGGAACGGTAATCTGCCTTGGGTTTGTGCGGATGGGAAGGGGGGAGGGCAGGGAGAGGGACCGAGATGCTCCAGTTACTTTGACTCATGCTGTCTCGGCCAGGACACAAGGAAAACTTCATCCGCTTTCTAAAACCTCATCACGGATCAACAGGTACTCTTCTCGAAGACCCCGACTTAGCAGGGCGGGGCGGCAAGGTAACAGATGGGTTGGTTTCTGCCCAGAAGGTAAACTGAGGTTGGAAGGGCTCATCTTTCCCTTTCCCTTCCCCTTGGATAGTTGGTGGGAACCAGTTTCCTCCTAACAGAGTTTATGTGTTCCTCCTGAACAGAATTAAAAGTGACCAAGAGGATAAGGAGTGATGATATCAGGACAGAGGCCAGGCAGCTCCAAATATGCTCTCCTGGGAGGAAGGTGTCACCACTGCCCCATGCCTACCCCACCCTCACCCCCATGCCCAGCACTTTCTCACCTGCTTGCTCAGTCCTTCCCTGTCTTTCCTCAGTTGCCTTCTCTAGATCTTGTTCTTTGTCCTCTCTCCTCCCTCCCCTCCTCTTCTTCCTTTCTTCCTCTCACTCTCTCTCCTCTCCCTCCTTGTTCCTCTCATTCCCCCTCTCTTTCCTCCTCCTCCTCCTGACTCCCCATCCATCCATCCATCCATCCACCCACCCATCCATTCATCCATCCACCCATCCACCTATCCACCCACCCATCCACCCACTCACCCATCCATCCATCCATCCATCCATCCATCCATCCATCCATCCATCCACCCATCCATCCATCCACCCATCCATCCACCCACCCATCCACTCATCCATCCACCCATCCACCTATCCACCCACCCATCCACCCACTCACCCACCCATTCATCCATCCATCCATCCATCCACCCATCCACCCACCCATCCATCCATCCATCCATCCATCCACCCATTCACCTACTCATCCACCCATCTACCTACCCATCCACCCATCCACCCATCTACCCACCCATCCATCCATAATGGCTGACCCCTCTTGCCTGTAGCCCCATGCTCCCCGCCTGATCCTCCCTGCTCTAGCTACACACACACATTTGCCCTCTGGGCTCAGTGCTGGCTTCTCTGAAATCTGTCCATGCTGGGAATGATGAGCAATGTGTTCTTGGGCTTTGGGCCTTTGAGAATAAGCTGTAAAGAAAGATGAGTGTTTCCGTTTGACTTTGAGCCAAGCTTAACTGGGGAGAAGCACTCCACCGCCAGCCAACGTGCTGGACTCGTCTGACAAAAGGGCAGCTGAAACTCTGTTCTGCTCTGCCCACCTGCTCTGGAAGCAAGAGGAAAGACAGGTCTGCTCCTGTCTGGCAGTGTTGGGCCTGACAACATTGCCAAGGAGCTGCAAGCATTTCCCAGTCCTCATCCATCTCTGGGTGGAGAGACACACAGTCTGAGGCTGGGCCCTGAATGGAGGACTCCTGAGTCATGCCAGGTCAGTCAAAATGTCCAGGCTCAGCTCTGATTCTGGGATTGCCGCTGTCTGGGGTGGCCATGGACAAGATGCTTGTCTCTGAGGCTCTGAGGACCCGCTTGTCCATGCTGCGTGGGGTTAGAAAGCTCCCCTGGTTGTGGTGCGGGTGGCCTAAGGAAACCAGAATGTTATAAAGCAGGGAGAGGACTAACAGTCCTTTGACCTCCGTGCGTCCTCAAGCGACTTCCTTCTGGGGACTTCTCAGAGGAGGGATTGCTGCTGACCTATTGACAGAGGGGGGTGTCTCTAAAGACAGGGAGGTAGACAGATGTCTGCATAACTTTCTCTAGGGACCACTCCTTTCCTCCCCTTACACGGGCCCCGGGCTGTCCCTGAGCTGGGTCTCCACAGCTCTCCCCCACCCCGTGGAAGAGGGAGGGGCCCGGAAGCCTGGCTGCTGAGGCTGTCTCTTCAGCAGGGACGACAGGAGGACACGTCTCACCAGCAGGTCTGGGGGTGGTTGGTCCGCAGCGCCCTGTGCCCCCAAATGTCCAGAAACTTGTTGGTGAAGTGAGATTGGCAGGTTTTAATTACCCAAGGAGTTGCAGACCAGAGGCCTCATACGCCAGCGCGCACAGCCTGTAGCCTAAGCCCCTGAATGAGTCTGTGTGGGAGAGTCTCCAGGGGAGAAGGCGTTTGTCACCTGGGTGATGTGTCAGGCCGTGGAAGTGAGATTTATATTTTATCGCGGTGTATTTTAAGGTACTAAGTCTAGGAATGCTTGTCTCTGGGGCTGTTTAGAAAGAGGGAAGACAAATACATTTCACGAGGGCCCCCAAAAATCCAGGGACAGTGATGGAGAAGCCTTGTCATGTTTTATCATAGGAGCATTGCCCATGTGGTTAATTTGGGAATTTAAAGTAGAAGTTTATCCCCAGGACCTTCTTCTTTCTAAGGGAGCAAACCTTTCCGGCCAGCGTCACACAGAGAAGTCTTAGTCTACAGGGCCTGTGTGCTCATCCTTGTCTTTGAGCCGGGCCACGCCGCGGCCCCTGGGGGTTCACACAGCCCTCAGCGAGATCAGCGCCTTTGCTCCTTCCTTGCCTTTTTGTCACTGGGCAGGGCAAGTGGACCCACAGACCCAAATCTATGGCCACTTCACAGATGCACCTTTGAGAAGCAGGTCACCAGCAGGGGGCGCTCACCCTGAACCTCCGCTTTCTGGTGTGAGAACTGATTCATTGCTTTTCCCCTTGCACTGAGGGGTGCCCCCGATGAATGACAACCTGGGAAGAATGGGGGTAAAGGGCCCGGAGAGCCATCAGACTGTTTGAACTCAGGACAGCATGACCTCGCCTTCAGATTATCCCAACATACAGAAATAAGAGTTTATCAGACTGGCAATGAAAATAATATATATTTTAAGAAAACTACCTTTAACTAGGTCCATCTACCAGTCAATTGAAAATATGAGCTTTAGGGCGCCTGGGTGGCTCAGTGGGTTAAAGCCTCTGCTTTCGGCTCAGGTCATGATCTCAGCGTCCTGGGATCAAGGCCCACATCGGGCTCTCTGCTCAGCAGGGAGCCTGCTTCCTCCTCTCTCCTCTATCTCTGCCTGCCTCTCTGCCTACTTGTAATCTCTCTCTCTGTGTCAAATGAATAAATAAAATCTTTAAAAAAAAAAAAAGAAAAAGAAAATATGAGCTTTATAAAGACCATGCTTCCACACAACCATTAAAGAAGTTGGTGATACCCCCAGCAAGGACTTCCCACACAGCGTCCGTTCCTACCCACCATTCTAGATCATGGATGGTAAAGCAAGCGTGAAGTGACAGGGTTACAAAGGAATCACCTTCAGGAAAACCCAAGAGACACATGTGTTTATGTGCATATATGCACATATTGGTACATGAAAGAGAATATGTACATGAAATTTAAAACGTGTATTATAAAACAATTCCTCTAAACAATTGCACTCCACAGAGAGACAGATAGGAGGGGCTTTTTTATTTGATTTGTCACAAATTTTTTCTTAAATTCTTCACACCCCGTCATCTCTAACTATAAAATTTGACTCAGAACACCAGCTTGGTGGCAGATTTCTCTGACGCAGGTTGTGAATCATCCGATGAGACAATGTCTGTAAAGTTCTACAACTTCCCCCAGAAACAAAATACACATATTTATCAGTGATATTCTCAGGAAACCAAGTTCTTCACAAAACCAGAAGCGATTGGCTTCTTGTGTGCCCAGCTTCTGCCTTTCCAGTCTTCAGAGTATCTTCATACGGGTTATAATAAGGAGCTGTCTTCAAACCTATCCACTGTCCCCCCAAGTAATCATGCCTCATGAATTCCAGAATTTGAGGGGAACAGACAAGATCCCACTCTCGCTATTTGCCAGTGCAGTCGGTGTCCTTTGACCGCCATGCCTCCTACCATTCCCTAAAGTGAAGGGATTCCCTTTTCTTCCATGGAATGGGACACGTCCAACCCACTTGGCCTTCTGCCTTCTTCCACAGCGCCTCCTGTCCCCTGTCCCCTGACTGCCCAGGACACACAGGGTTCTCCCACAGCTTTGTCCCTCCTCGAGCATGATATACCATAAGAAACTGTAGCTCTGAGAAGTGCTGTGAGCACTTGGTGGCTTCCACTGAGCACGGGTGGTGGCAGGCCCAGCAGTGATGGGTCGGAGAAATGACAGGTGTCATCCAGACCACTCGGCTGCTTATGGCTATTCTCTGTGCTACACCCTCATTCCCGAGTTTGTGATCAAAGCCTGCTTGAGGCCAGGAAGTCTATGAAGATATGAAGCAGAAAGGAGGTATGAGATACCAGGCAGCTGGTGTGTGCAGGAGAAGGAATAATCAAAAAACAAAACAACAGGGCACCTTGGTGGCTCAGTCGGTTAGGTGTTTAACTTCTGATTTTTACTGAGGTCAAGATCTCAGGGTTGTGAATGGAGCCCTGCATCAGACTCCATGCTGGGCGTGGGGCCTGCTTGGGATTCTCTCTCTCTCTCCCCGTGTCCTTCTCCCTCTACCCCACCCACCCACCCCACGCTTATGCACGTGTTCATGCTCTCTCCCTCTGTCTAGATACATACATACATATCATCGGATAAAAATAAAACTAAATAGGGAACTTACAGTTTTATTTAATAGTAGTCTGATGTTTGAAACTGTATGTCTGTGTTGATTGGGTTGGTTTGTTGGTCTGTTTTTCCAGAATCTCTCTTCTGTCTTTCGATCACATCTCTCAACCAAGTGTCTTGCCAAGAACCAAGAGTTTCCAGCCAGTCTCTAGGGGATCCACCCTTTCTTGCAAAGATGGAGGGTTTTGGTCCCATCTTTGGGGGACATCACAGCCCCCACCCTGAAGAAGTTCCAGGGCAACAAGGTCAAGAGACAGGGCCTGCCCGATCAGCACTAGCTATTGACCAGCTGCCGTTCTCCGCACACCTGTCTCTGGATGCACTCGTATGCTGGGTGGCTGGGAAATGACCGAGTCAACATGTCCTTAGTCCCAGCTCCCTGACTACCCCGTATCCCCAACTCAACCTCCATCCCTTCCAAGCCCCACCCCATCCCCCCATAGTGCCATTCCCACCTCCCAGCATCTTTTCGTGATACTCCTGCTCCCTTCTCCCGGCATGTCTGTCCTTCACCTCCTGACCATTCTTCAGGGCCCAAAGCAAGTAGAGCCTCCTTCGTACCTTTGTAGGCTTCTCCGAGCTGCAGACACTGCTCCCATCTCCAAGAATATCACTCATTCTAGCACTTAATTATGGGCTGCTTTGAGGCTTTGATTTGTTTCAGATCCATTTTAAAATCTGTAACTGAGAAGGGGCCCTGAGCAGGCCCCGGGTTAACATCTATCTGAATTCAAGATAATGAAAACCGTCTACAGGACTTCTCTCTAACAGTTGTCTGCAGGCAGTTAGTCCTTGGTGTGGTATGTTCCTGAGGGCAGGGCTCCTGTCTGCCTCTTCTTTGAAACTCCCAGAGTCGGCCTTGACCCAGTTGTCACTTGATTCTGAGTGTCTTTTAGTGCTCACCATTATTGGTTCCCCAAGTGAGCTGACATTCAACTTTGGAAATTTCCTTTTCTATAGAATAAGTCCCATTTCAGATAACTCATCTGGTCCTTCGTCCGAAACATGTGGACGATGGATGGCACTTAGCTCACAGAGTTACAGAGTGGATTACATTAATTCGACATGGGAAACTCTTCATATAATCCCAAGACGTGGCACAACCTAAGTACTCAATAAATGCAACTAGTATTATCACTGCTGCTTCTGACTCCTGGCAGCCTTCTTGTAAGGAGCCACCTGCCTAATCTCCCTATTTCCTATTTCTGTGCAATTGGGTTTGACTGCATGGTGGAAGTCAAGGGCATGTATGTATTAGAAATTTGGGTTCAGATCATATTTCCATTCATGTTGAAAGATGGAAGTTTTGAGGAGACATCCTCTCTCTAAAGACTGGGAGCTCTGAGAATGATAAGGTGTTGCTCATTGAGAGCTTTGGGGGTTCTCAGAAAGCAACTATTCTTTGATTGCTGGGTTTAAGAGGATGTGCCTTTGGTTTCTGAATTTCCTGTAGATCATCTAGGTTGTAAATGCTCTCCCTTCTCCAAATGTCATCAGGAAATATAGTGTCTTGTCTTCTGGATATCCAGTTTCCAGGCAGCATGGCTTTGTCATTTTAAGCTCTATTTTGACACAAACTGGCTGTTTCCCCTCCCCTTTGGGTCCAGCTAAAAGAGTAAGGCTCAAGGTCTTGGAAGGACAAGTATAATTTGTCCAAACACATTCGACTATATGATGATAAGGAAAAATTGGAGGTTGTGTTCAGAACAAGGACAAGTGTCTTACAGTTGGACTGGACACATGGCCGGGACATAATCAACCCAGTGGGAATCTCAGGACTGAGTCATTCACTGGAATGTTCTATATTTGAAGGCTGGACATATGTAGATGTGTCTGTGATGGACTGAAGGGCACAGTTTCTACCATTGCCTTTACTGCTAAGCTCTGGATCTCTCCAAGCCCTGGAAGACACTCCGGTAAAACTGAGGTCAGACAGCTTAGGTGTTACTCTTCTCCAGTGTTGATGTGTGGCACGTCACGGGAATACCAGGAACTCCATGGAGAAAGCAGAGCTGAGGAGGTAGGACAGCACAAGAATTTTTTTATTTTTAAATTTTTATTATTATAATTTTTACAAAATCATCTTCTGTGCTTGAATGTTTATGGTGAATCCTTATTTTCCCAAATACAGAGTTTAGTAAAAAGCCAAAAGGATCCTTAAAAAAATCCCGATTTTTATTTCCCTGGGCTGAGCCCTACCAATCTTAATTGCTGGCAACGAAGGGCTCAAAATAGCGAGGCGGGCCAGCCCCTGCCCGGGTCTAGAGCCAGATTTCCAACCGGAAAGAAAGAGGAAGGAGAGAGAGGAACCAGGGACAAGCCAGGCTCTTTCCAATGGCCTTGTTGCCTGCAGGTTCAGACTTTGTCCCTCAAAGCCACCTGTCCCAAGGCGGTTGTCTTCCATTCCTGCAGGGCTGTGACGAGCACAACGCTGTGCTGCTCCGTGGCTGCTGACGCCATCATTGTTCCCTGGAGGGTGAAGAGGAACTGAGGACAGCAGGGCAAATGTGGCCCGTGCCCGGACAGCTGCAGCCTTGGCTCTCCTTGGACAAACCCCTGTGATGTGTTTGGACTAGAAGGTACCACTGAGAACTTCTGGCTGAGTTTGAAACACGGGGTCAGGTATGTGGGCAGGGAAAGGACCTGCGTCTCTGGGGTCTTGGAAAGATCTCGCCCAGCGAGGGAGTGCTGGTCAATAGTGTGTAATTCATCCAAAGCCTAAGTCAACCGGAGCAAGCTCCCGGGTGAGAGTGCTGGCAATAATTAATAACCAGCGAAATCCCGGCGGATGACACCATCTGCAGCAGGGCTGATGAATTAAAGTCTAAGCGACAGTGGCAGGAGCTGGAGAGAATGCTCTGTGAATGAGGTTGATGGGGCGGCAGGCGAAGGGAACAGACCTTCCTTATTATAATTGCACCACTCTCTAAGGCGCCCCAGTCTAAACCTGCCCGGTTGTCATAGCCAGAGAACCAAGGACGGGAGCCAGCGGGGGTCAGTGGGTCTTTCCGGGACACAGGGGGAGGTGCGGAAAGAAAGCCTGGGCCTGAGGCTCACCGCCACAGCCGGGTCCTTATTTGCTCTGTAAAGGCTCTGTGACGCTCGAATAACTACCTAACCTCTCTGGGTCTCATTTTTACTGTTTCCCAAATCAGGGTAATAGCCCCTGTCTGACAGCCCGGTTAGATCAAAATGAGATCGGGGTGTGAAATGATCACAGATACTCTGGTTTCAAAGAGCGGGATTCCCACTTTTAGGCTAAATGGGGAATCGTGCATAAGGACGCTGGAGGACTTCACACAAGCTGACTGAAGGAAGGAATACAGCTGTGCCCAAGAGCTCCGAGAATCAGGGGCTTAAAGGCTCTCAGAACTTGCTCCTCCTTTCTTACCTGTCTGCTTGGAGGGTTCCTCTCTCCCTGGAGACTAAGCCCTTCACATGTCTGAAACCAAAGCCGACAACAACTTCCAACTTTCACATCCCTGCTTCACCAACAGGGAGAACCAAAAACCTGCAGGGAAGGCCTCTGATTGGCCCTTCTCTGGTCAGGTGACCAACCCTCGGCCAATCAACAGGGTCTGTGAAATATACCTCCTTACAGGGCCCCGTGATGGAGTCCTGGAGGAAACTGTCCCACGAGTCGCAGCGGTACCAGACAGGAGCGGTCCACCCAGGGTCTTGTAAAGTATAAAGGGCCCTTCGAATGTGAAGTTTGGCAGCAATCGCTGGACAAATACACTCAGTGCTGAGAAGCCCTTTAGAGCCTGTGTCCTCTGGCACAGTATCTCCGCTCACCGATCCTAAGAAAGGTGTTAGTCCCTGCACGTTGAACCACTTGCTTTGACGCAGTGTTATACTGCCCGAGCTGTGGTTTGGCACTGGTTTAATGTTAACACCCTAGGAAAGAACTAGTTAGAAATCTATACTCTGACGGTCAGTTCGCTTTGGACTGACACATTGCATTGGACAATAATCAGAAAAGATAAGAGGTTTGTACTTACCCGGAAAGTAAAAGTAACTTGATGGCATATACGACACCTGTTTGGGGACAGATGCTGAGAGTCCCAAGTCTGACCTATTTAGCCCTGGGAACCTCTCTACTATGGTTTCACTGTCTGGTCCTGCTGCTCCCCTTCCAAGAGTTTTGTCCACCGTGAGATAAATGGTCTTCTCTGCAGTGGAAACACAAGATAATTGAGGCCACCCCTGCCAGGGTTGGCTTGGTGAGGGAGGATATCCTCTAACTTTATTTCTTTTTCTTTTTTAAAGATTATTTATTTAACAGACACAGAGAGAGAGGGAACACAAGCAGGGGGAGTGGGAGAGGGAGAAGCAGGACTCCCGCCGAGCAGGGAGCCAGATCTGGGGCTCAATCCCAGGACCCTGGATCATGACCTGAGCCTAAGGCAGACACTTAATGACTGAGCCAACCAGGTGCCCCATCTTCTAACTTTAATTAAGACTTCATCGCACAGCGTAGAAGGTGCTTTACATTTGGTCTCCATTCTTGTCTCTTCGCCTGATGGGGACAGAGCTTTCCTGAGTTTTGGCTGGTAAACTTGCTTTGAGGTCAGCAGACCCTGGAGGCCAGCATCCGTGACACTGACCTAGCCATGTAAACTTACCTGTGTTTCCTCTGGTTCGTGCTTGGCATTCCCTAGCAAAATGTCCTTCATAATGGAATAATGCCTGGAGGGGAGGAGGCAATCCTTTAAATGCTAATCCTGTCTTCACTGGCACCTGACAGTCTTAGATATTAAAATTGAGTAACTGCTTCTAAAAGCCAAATGCAGCTGAATTCAAATCCCTGTTTGTGCCGATCCAGTACCTATGTAGATGGTAGAAAAACACCATGCACCAACAATGTGCATTTTGAAGACCCTGGCTGAGGATGAACAATTAGGTCTTAATACCTCAATTTGATGAGGCAACCTATGGAGGAATTTGATAGAATTTGGCTTCATAAAACATTGGTCATTGCATTGCAAGGAGCGGCTCTGTCATTATCCCAATCTAATTCCTGCCTTTCAGCCTCCATAGACAACAGGAAATAGGATTCATGCCAGCAAGGGGCAAGGTATAGTGTGACATTGCCACCTGTTCCCTAGAAGGGGACTGAAGCAGGATTTGAGAGTTTCAGGCACCTGTGCCCACCCACCTGGGCAAAACGTCATCCACAGGAGACCATTTGGACTGTTTTGGACTTTCTGTGATCACTGGAGAATATGAATGACATCTGAGCAAAGGGGATCCCGCAGCGGGGCAGCCAGCAAGACCTTGGAAGAATCAGCAACCCTGGCTTGCCGTGGAGAAAGGCACCAATGCCCAAGAGCAAGTTGTGCAAGCTGCCGCAGCATCCAAAGGGAAAAAGCCCATGCCCCTAGAAGGCCTTTCCTAGCCTTATGGTCGGTGGACTGGGCTGGTGGCTTTAACTCTGATTTTACCCCAAATCTCAGTCTCTTTCCACCCATACCCTACCAAAATATTCACTTTTCTGCTCTGTGACTCTTGACTTCTGGGAAGATTGCTCGGCGGTTCCAGAGCTCTCTGGGTTGGGCAACATCTCAGCCCACACTCTATCGGTGATGCGCCTGCGTTTTTCACACAGTGGATGCCTGCTTTAGTCTGCTCAGACTGCTGTGACAGAATACATAAACCAGGTGGGTTACAAACAACAGAAATTGATTTATCACACCCTGGAGTCTAGGAAGTCTAAGATCAAGGCTCTGGCAGATTCAGTATCTGGGAAGGTCCCGTGTCCTGGTTCAGAGATGGACGACTTCTGATTCTGATCTCACATGGTGGACACGGTGAGGAATTAGGATTTCAACATATGAATTGTGGGGGGTGGGGGGCCACAAATACTCAGACCATAACAAGGCCTAAAAAAATACACATATATCTAAAAAGGAATCACTGAGTTAATATTAGAATCAGAGTCGTCTACATTAAAATACAAATTGTAACTGGGATTTAAGTACACTTTGCTTTTAAAATTCAAATATATATTGTGCAATTTACAAGACGTAATGATGGTGGTCAGGAGAGGAAGGGGGTCTGTGCTCAGCTGAGGACAGGGAACTCAAAAGGCAGACCAGATGAGAATTCTCCGGTGGGAAAGCAAGTTCAGTGCATCCATCACTTCAAAATGTCATGGTCAATTCTGCTTCTCAACATCAAGGTCCACTGTCAACTTTGTGGGTCTTAGAACAAATGGGAGGCCATATACCAAAATATTTATAGGACTTAAATGAGACTAATAAGCTGATAAATAAAATAAACTCTCCCCTTCTATCCTGACCATTCTTCTTTCAACATGACTTGGAATGAGAAGAAACTGGACATGATCTTAGATCAGGCAATGGTTTCTTCAGTGTAGCAGCAAAAGCACAAGCAAAAAAGAAAAAAAAATAGATAAAATTAGACATCCAAATTAAAGACTTTCATGTTTTGAAGGATGCCATCAAAAAGTGAAAAGACAGAATGGGAGGCAAGATTTATAAATCACATATTTGACAAGGGTCTAGTTCTTGATAATGCTGGATAGAATTTATTACAAATACCTCTCATAGCTCAGCAGTAAATTACCCAGTTTTTAAAATGGGCAAAGGATCAGAATAGATATTTCTGTAAAGAACGTATACAAACAGCCACAAAGCACATCACAAGATGGTCAACACAGTTAGTCATTAAGGAAGTACAAGACAAAACCACAATGAGATACCATTTCACATCTATGAGGATGGTTCTAATCAAAATGACGGACAATAATACAGGTTGGTGAGGATGTGGAGAAACTGGAACCCTCACACATTGCCAGTACGAATGTGACACGAGTCAGCTCCTTTGGAAAAACAGCCTAGAGATTCTTCAAAAGGTAGAAATTAGAATTATCATATGATTCAGCAATTCCACTCCTAGGTATAGACCCAAGAGAATTGAAAATGTAGTTCTACACAAAAATGAATGAATTATTTGTAATTCATGCCAAGAAATACCCCCAATATCCATCAATTGATGAGTGAATAAACAAAAATGTGGTACAGTAGCAGGGCGCCTGGGTGGCTCAGTGGGTTAAAGCCTCTGCCTTCGGCTCAGGTCATGATCCCAGGGTCCTGGGATCGAGGCCCGCATCGGGCTCTCTGCTCGGCAGGGAGCCTGGTTCCTCCTCTCTCCTCTCTCTATGCCTGCCTCTCTGCCTACTTGTAATCCCTCTCTCTGTGTCAAATAAATAAAAAAAAATTAAAAAAAAAAATGTGGTACAGTGGAATATTGTTGAAATACTGACACATGTTACAACACGGATGAAACTTGAAAACATTCTGCTAAGTGAAAGAAGCCAGTCACAAAACACCACATAGTGTACAATTCCATTACATGAGATGTCCCAGATGGACAAAACCACAGGCACAGAAAGATTGGTGGTTGTTGGAAGGTTACTACTAGTGGGTATCAGGGTTCTTCTTAGCATGATGGAATGTTCTGGAATTAGACAATGATTAGGATTGTATGGAACCTTGTAAATATACTACAAACTATTGAATTGTACACATTAAGGGTGAATTTTACAAAATGTGAATTAAGTCTCAATTGTAAAAATGACCTTGTAACTGGGGTTTAAGTACACTTTGCTTTTAAAATTCAAATAGAGGGGCGCCTGGGTGGCTCAGTGGGTTAAAGCCTCTGCCTTCGGCTCAGATCATGGTCTCAGGGTCCTGGGATCGAGCCCCGTATCGGGCTCCCTGCTCAGTGGGGAGCCTGCTTCCTCCTCTCTCTCTGCTTCCCTCTCTGCCTACTTGTAATCTCTCTCTCTGTATCAAATAAATAAATAAATAAATCTTTAAAATTCAAATAGATATTGTGCAATTTACAAGACATAATGATTATGTCTTGTAAACTCTAGACTGGAGTTCGAGTATCAGTTTAGAATTTGTGCCAACACTCCCTCCCCTCCGTTATTCCTGCTTCTCTTCCCGTGCTTGGGACAGCCTCACATACACCAATGAGAGTACCCACTGCCCACATGTTCTGTTTCTGTCCACAGCCCCAAAAGCAGCAGCCCCATCCAGACCCAGAGGTGAACATGCCAGCAACAGAGCCTGCTCCAGAAGAATGGCCCTGGGCATTACCTTAAAATTGGGCTTCCAGACATTTAAGCAGGAAATTTTGGTAACTGGCTACCTGGAATGGGCTGGGTGGTTGGGGGTCCAGGTAGATAGTTCTCTTGGCCCCGCAGTCACTTTCCCTGCACGAAAGGTACAGGCAGAAAAGGTCCTTAAGAGTACCTCTGGAGCGTGTTCGGTGGTTACCCTTGTCCAACCAGTGGCATGGAGATGAAGGGAAGTATTGGTACATTTGTTAATAACTTGGAAGCAAGGGAAATGAGTGCTGGATAGTTCTCAAACAATATGGAGCAAGGAGGGCAGCCATTCTCCAAAAGGGTCCACCGTCCTGATGCTTGAGGCACAGAGCCAGGCACATCCCAAGGAACTGAAAGAAGGAAGCAAGATCCCTCACCGAACAAACAAACAAAAACCCTAGAGGCAGCAAAAGGACCAAGAGGGCAAGTCCAAGGTGACAGCAAGGAGGTGGCAAGATGGGAGGCCTAGGACTTAAAAGCACAAGTTAGACCTTCGCAGAAAGAAGGATGTGAACCGAAGCATCCAGATTCAGAAATGTAGCGTTTGGCTGTAGCTCATACTGGCTTCCCAGGGACAGTTCCTCTTGCTTCTCTGGTATGTCCTCCTCTTGCTTTCACATAGGTCTCACCTTCCACCTGATAAAAAGCCCAGATAGGCAGTCAATTTCCCCAGGAGAGATAGGAACAGCTAGAAAGAACGGCATTGGGGTTAGAGGTGAGATGCCTCATATCAACACCATCCACGAGTTTGGAGCAAGAGCAATCACAGTCACCTTCGAAAGCAATCACAAACCTTTTAGTTTGAGCAGAACACTTAGGGAGGGAAGAGATAAGAGCGATAGCCTGTCCCAAGTATCATTTTCTCCCCCACTTGTGTAGAGCGTGAGGGTCAGGGAGGAGTGCCACTGCAAACTTGAGCAGTACCTCCAAAGTGCCAGGAAAGACGGCTGCTGTGCATGGGCCAGGGAGAGGGAGGTGGGGGAATGGTGGGCAGACCCCCGGAGGGGAGAGGACTACTCCGGGCTTTCCCTGCAGTTCTGTTCGCTTCTGCAGCGGCCACCCTGACCAAAGGGAGGGCAGCTATGGGATAGCCCAAGGGCACAGCCTGGGAATGTTCCTGACCAGTGGGTTGTGTTGCTACACCCCCATTTGGGGTGCCCCACGTGTCCATCCTATGGGTGTAGTCCTCCCCCTGAGGTTCATGATGCTGATGAGATGAATTTTAGCCTCTAGCCAACCTGAGTTTGAATTTCCACTCAGCCACTTGGCTTCATTTTCTTCTTCCCTAAAAAGGGGGGAAAAGGGACACCTGGGTGGCTCAGTCAGTGAAGCGTCTGCCTTCAGCTCAGGTCATGATCTCAGGGTCGTGGAATCGAGTTCCACATCGGACTCCCTGCTCAACAGAGGAGCTTGCTTCTCCTTCTCCTGCTCCCCCTGTTCATGCTCTCTCTCTCTCTCTCTCTCTCTCTCTGATGAATAAGTAAATAAATAAATACACAGAATCTTCCAAAAATGGGAAAAACAACAGCTAACGTAGGGTTGCTGTGAGCTCTAAACGGGATTCTGTACGCAAATCGCTTAGCTCAATCTCTGGGATGTGTTCAGTACTGGAAGATTGACGGTAAGTATGACCACACGCGAAAGGCAGGGATAGGGCGGGGGGCCGTTGGCTGAGCTCTAGCTGACAGCCACAGGCAAAGCTGGGAGTGACAATGGGCTTGTTAAGTGTCATCCACCAGGGATAAGCAGGCTTTTCAAAGGAAAAGCCAGTATTTAATATAGTGCAAATTCATTGTATTAGTCCTGGGGGCAGGGGGTAGATTTTGAAGAATGGTTTCCATGTGCTCATTTCCAAATGAAAAGAGAAGACTAGTCACTCAATGAGTTCTGAAAAATATGGGGCGGGGGAGGTGATGGTATGGCATTGCTTGTGTAAACTTTCTTCTCAGAGTAGTTTTGCTTTTCAATGCCTTGTCTGCCCCCCCACCACCACCACACCGGCCACTACAGGTATCGGTCTGCAGTGCATTGTCGCTCAGCTCTGGGCTTCCTACAGACGCCATGTGCCCTGCACTCCCCACTCCCGCACGCACGCACGCACGCACGCACGCACGCACGAGGGGAAAGCCGGTCTTGGGTTTTCCGGCTACGATGCTTTGTGCAGGACAGTAGAGGAATGTGAGAGAGACAGTAACCTACGTTCCACTTTCCTACTAAATTTCAGAAAACGTTCCCCTCCTCTTGTTCTTTTTGTGTCAGTGCAGGTCAGTGACCCTTGAGGTGGGGGACCAGGGGCACTACAGAAAATTCAGGAATGCAGGTGGTTCGACATTTTGCTATTCTTCCTGAAACTATCTCCCATTCAAATTTTGGGCCAAATGCTATTTTTGTAGCACTTAGCTTGAAACAGGAATGATGAATTGTTTGGTGCCAGGGACATAAAATAAAGAGGGACAATGTAGGTAAAAATAATGCTGCTGTGATTTATGGACCTTCTTTATGCTTTTTCTCATTTTCCGATAGTCTTCCAACTTTTTCCTCCCTTCTCTCAAATAATTTCCCTCACTCCTAGTACTTAGTCTTACTTTTACTTTTCCAAAGTATGTTTTATGACAAATAACTCCTTCCAAATTGCTGATGAAGGCCCATTCAACAAAATTCCTACCATGGGTCAGGGCTTACTGAGGAGATCAAAGGTGAGGCTCCCCCCGGGCCAGGGCAAGGAGGCCACCCAATGGTGGGGGCCACGGTCTGCCCTAGATCTGCCTTGAATCCACCCCAAACGTTATGGCAAGAACACAGCCCAAGTCAGGGTAGGTGTTGGATCAGGGTTCCGGGAAGCCCCTTGGGGCAGCTGGGGTGAGTCATCCCTTCCTAGTGAAGGACTCTTAGTTTAGCACCTAGTCAAGGGCATTCGAGAAGCAAGGTAGTGGCTTTTCGAGCGGGCTGCCTAGGTTGGAATCCTACCACTGCCACCCGCGGCATGAGTGACCTGGAGCACGTGACTAAACCTCTCTAATCCTCAACATTTTCCCTCAATACAATGAGACCGACACCAGCACCTCTCTCACAGGGCAATCGTGAAAATTATTTGAAATACTCTATGTCAAATGCTTCAGAAAATCAGCTGCAATGATATGAATGATAACAAAACACTGTTATAACAACACAAGAACAACTTGAGCGCAATCCGGATGAGGGCCACGGTCAAGGATGAGACCTTCCAGGAGGAGAGTACTTTGGGCTTCCAGTTAGCAGGGTTTAAGTCAGTGGAGCTGGTGTCATCCCAGGGAGAAAAGGAGGTAAATGGTCTGAGCAAGGAAGTTTGCCCTGCTCATCTGGATGTGGGTGCCACCAATGGCCCAGGCAGAAGGCCTAAACAGATCCACAGGCTGCTGAGGCTGGTCCGGAGCATGGAGAACTCGGAGGTTGCTCAGGGCTCCAAGGCTCTGGGAAGAAGCACGCTGGTGCCTCGGGTCTCTTTGGCCCAGGGTCAGGTGTATCTGCAGGTGTTAGACAGCATCATGGCAGCTAGGGCGGGAGGAGCTGAGGCCCTTAGGTGTATGACTAGCAAACCTCCTGCAAAATCCCTGCCCTCAGGAAGTTCATTCCATGAAGAAGACAGAAACAACACAAATCTGCCAGGCTCTCTCCTTGGTCAGAATCTAGGGTGTAGTGAATAAAAATTACACTGGGAAGGCATTTGAGCATTATGAGGATGAACTTGGCCTCTGGAGTTAGCTGGTCTGGGATCAAAAACAGCTCGGCCATTTGCCAGTCATGTGACCCTGGGCAAAGACCTCGTCCTCTTTGTGCTTTTTGCGTGTGGAACAGGGGTGAAAACAGTAGTCCCTTTGTTTTTAGAAGGATTAAATACAAAGGTAAACTATTTGGCACAGAATGTTATAATCATCAATCATTATTCAATATACAATCATTATCAATATAATATATATAATATATGTATAAAATATATATAATCATTAATCAATATAATCATTATTACTATTAAAACTAATTAACATGTTCCAGCCATGGGAGATCTGCTTCATCCTTTCAACCAGTCATTCATTTCTTCGGTGAATACTTATCGGGAAATATTTATCAGAGTAGCTGCACTATTGCTCATTACTGTTTTAGGGTCCGGTCAGCTAGCAGTGAACAGAACAGACAAAGCTTACCTGTCACACGTGTGCCAGCAGGAGAGGAAAATACCATATGACCGGTAATGATCGTTAAGTTGTCTGAGTGAAAGTAAAGCCTGGTGAGGCAGTGGAGGGAGAGACAGTGACAGCCTCCACGAAATAACATATAAACAGAGACCCACATGAAGTGAGCTTGTGAGCCGCTCAGAGACCTGAATGAAAAGTTCAGGTCATGATCTCAGGCTCCTGGGATCGAGTCCCGAGTGGGGCTCTCCGCTCAGCAGGGAGTCTGCCTCTCCCCCTACTTGTGCGTGCTCTCTCTCAAATAAAAAATTCTTTAAAAGAAAAGCTTTCTGGCAGAGGGAACAGCAAAAGCACAGACTCTGTGGTGGGGACATGGTTGGGGAACAGCAAAGAGGAGTGTGAGGCTGGAGTGGAGTGACAGAGAGTAGAAGTAAAGTCGGAGAAGAGGCCGGATAGGATCATCTTTGTTCTCAAGGCAATGGGAAGGCCATGGGAAGTTTTCGGATGGGGATTGCCATGAGCTGACTCTAAAAGACCACTTCAGCAGCTGCGTGGGAAGCAGACCCCTGGGAGCAAGAGGTAACAGGGAGACCGGTGAGTTAAGCATGGCAGGAACCAAACTGGAGATGACTGTGGCCTGATGAGGGAGTCGCAGGGGAGCTGGTGAGAAGGGATCAGATTCAGAATATGGTTAGAATCGGGGGTATAGCTCAGTGATAGAGCATTTGACTGCAGAATATGGTTAGAATCAACGAGACATGTTGATACATTGAAGTGAAAAAGACAAATTCAAGGAAGCATGGTTGCAATGTACTGTGCAAGGATTTTTGAGCACAAGAGGGGGTGCTTGAAGACTGTCAGGTAAATTGGGATGTAGTCACTTTAACCACAGATTGTTGTCCAACTGGAAAGACAACACAGCAGTTTATTGTGATGAGGAACATGGGAGGAAGAGCAGATTTGTTGGGAGTCAAAGCATTCTGGGTAGGGTCAGTGAAGTGGAAGCCGCCTATCAGACATGGCTTCCACATGTGTTCGAATTTCATGAAGAGGTGGTGTCATGCATTTGGGAATCACAGTTCTGATGAAAGCTTACCTTTGCACGGAGAGCAGAAGAACCTCAAGATAGAACCTTGGGGCTCGCCAACACTCAGGTCAGGTACAGGGAAGAAATCCAGGAAACGAGACTGAGAAGGAACAGGCAGTGATGTAGGAGAAAAACCAAGAGAGTGGAACATTCCAGGAACCAAATTAAGGAAAACATTTCGGAAAGGAGGGGATGATCAAATCTGTCAGATGTGAGGCTGTGAGGTGGCCTCAGGATGGGAGGACGGGACCCTGTGAAGATTTTGGTGACATTAACCATGATTTCAGTGCACCAGGGAGTGAGGTCAAAAGAGAGAGAAAATAGGGTCAGTGCATACAGACAACTCCTTCGAGCAGTTTCAATGGGGGCAGCAGAGTGTGCTCTTGAAACGGGAGAAATGACAGCATTTGTACACACGCGGAATAGTAGACAGGACGCTCACTGATGTGGGAGGGAGCAGGGTTGAAGGCATAGGCAAGGAACAGGTGAGAGGAGGTAGGGTCCAGTGCGCATGTCCAGGGTCTGGCTTTCAAGGGCAGCAGCCCCAGTCCGTAACCTGGAACAGCAGTAAATATCCTGGAACAGCAGTACACGAGGCAGAGAGTCTGGCCAGAGGCCGTAGATTAGCAGGTGTGGTTGCACAGGGGAGACATTGTCTTCAGTTGCTTCTTTTTTCTCAGCCAGGTAGGACGGAAGGTCAATGGCTGAGAATAAAGATGGAGAAGAGGGCGTTGGAGGTTTGAGGAGGAAAGAGGAGCATGAAATCGTTGCCCCAGGGAGTGACAGAGGGGATTGCCTCGGCTGGGTGCTAGCTGACAGGGCTGGCCAGTTCTGAGCAGCTCATTTAGATTTCCGGTCACAGATTTACGTTGATGCCAGTTCACCAGGTTGTCCTCCTTCTGGCCACAGCCAGGTGTAGACACAGACCACACCTGACTTGAATGAATTTGTGTTAATAATTCTATCACAGAAGACAGATTGCTAAGGGAGTGACCAAAGCGATGGACTTTGAGCTAAGAGAAAAGGAAAATGAAGAGTGTTTAAGTTGGTAGAGGCAGCAGACTATGAGTCCTGGGAATACAGGGCTGTGGGATTTGGGGACTGAGCGGGTGAGCTAGAAAGACAGGAGGGGACAGTCAAAGCTGGAATGCTGAAATTGGCATTTTGGGGTTGCTGTGGTTGATGGCAGTGGAGGGAGTGGCTAAGGCGGGCTGGAGTGTCGGTAAGGTCATGGACAGGGACAAGGACATCCCATGAAGGGCGGGTGGCACTGAAATAACCTCACAGGTGACAGAGCGTCGATGGGGGAAGACAGTGAGGCTCACCCCCACCATTGGTCTCCACAGAGGCCAAGCCTGCGTTGAAACCGGAAGGTGGAGTCGTCCCAACAGGAAGCTGAGGCTGGAGGAAGGGGATGCTGATGGTGCACCGTGACCTCCAGAATGCAGAGGTCAGGTGTCAGAAGCCTGGGAGCTGGAGTTGGACTGCAGATGGACCAAGGCACAAGGGGGAGAGTGGTCCTGACGAGGGGTGGCCAGAGAAGCTTGGACTTCTTATGGCCACTGCGACAAAGGGAGCTGGAAGACCATCTGGGATTATCACCACTGTCCTTAGGGGCGGTTTGAAAATCAGCTCTGACTTGACCATCCTCCTTGGCACTGGTCTTTCTGCAGACGTAGAGGAAGGGAAATGCAGATGGGAGAGCAACAGAGGGGAGGGGGGCACGGTGGTCTCACAAGGAGTAGGAGGAGCAGAGCCAACCGCCCTCCATGCAGGGAATGGGTCATCTTTTCAGGACAACTGGAGCTCCGGGGTTGGCAGAGACTTGCAGAGGGGCAGGAAGTACAAAGACCCAGAGTGGGGATGAGCCATGCTAGAAGATCCCAGATTGCCCCTGCCTAGGGAACCCGCAGACCACCATACATCTCAGTAGGAAGGAGAGTCCAGGAGCGGAGTGTCACCTGCCAGCCACAGATGCTCTGATTCATGTTAAAGGAGCAACACTGACATCCCAGTTCCCTGTATCATCAGCACGGCCGCTCCCTGTCTGTCTGCACGTTGGAGACAGTAATGAATTAAGAACAAAAGATTAATGCTATTGGCCTGGTGTATTTATATACTCAACTTCCATGGAAATGCAGCAGGTAGTAAATCAGCCAAAAACCATATTTAATAACTCCTAGTAAAACCCAATTTACTCACCTGCCAACCATGGACAAGTTGATTGCTTTATCACGGGAACTCCATTCATTGCGGACTATTGTAACTGCCCTCTGCATAAGAAATACATTTCCCTTTTTTGGATAAGGATGGTGCATTGAAAATGAGCCATGAAATAGTCTAGGAGTGACATGCCTGCTGTTAATAATAGTGCCAGATTACTTTATTTGTCATACACTCCAGATCTGTCCACCTTGGTAGCTGGCATCATTCCTGAATTTTTAACAAGAGTCCTTACAGGGCGGAGAGAGGAGGGAAATAAACATGGATTTATACAGGAAGATGCAGAAAGCAATGCCCTTCCTTCCTGGTTGTTAAAAACAACTCACTTGGCCTTAGCCTTCAGGGAAGATATTAGCTTTCTGGAGCACATCTTATCAGACAGTAATTGTATTAGGTTTCCTGGGGACCTTCCTACTTCATGACCTTCTAGCTTGGTGATTGAGCTGATCAGATTGAAATGATGAGGACGCTTTCATTTCCACTTCATTGATTTCAACTCTCTATTGTCTGCCTTGCATTTTCTCCGACCTCACCGTCGTTCATCAACAAGCTCCTTGTTCCTGAGAAAATTCCCGATGCTCTCCAGCTGTTTTCTGGATGCAAGTGCGTTTTGATACAAGAAGTGTGAGCCAGGACAGCCGAGCACTGAAGAGGAGGTAAATGATGCTGGATGCTGGATAATTGAGTGCCTACTTTCCTGCCTCTTGCATCATTTTCTTTGGTTTATAAGCATCAGTTGTTCTGAGGGTGTGACACACTTTTTGCATCGGATCTGAGGAGCACGGCTGGTATAACTTCAAAGTCCCTGTATCTCTTGGGTGACAAAGAACTTGAAAACTTGCAAAGGGAAGAAGCCAGGATCCAGGACTGCAATCAAAGGCAGGGGACTTGGACTCTGCATCCAACTCCCTGATGGTGTAAGTGTCCCAGGATCCAGAACTTTCCCTCAGGCTGTGAATTATGTCAATGCTGGGCTTGAGCTCATGTCTGCAAATAGACACCAGCTCGCAATCAATTCACTAATTAGAGTTCTACATTTTTGTTTGCTGTGGCCTGGACTCATTTCCCTGGCTGAATTATGTCTCTTCAGAATTCTTTGAGTCATAAATAAGAGGATATCAATTGCACAGACCTCACTTTTGGTGGTAGGAGCCAAGGTTTACTCAATATCTTAATAAATAACAGTTCTTTGAACTATTTCCCAAATTAGTCTAGGAGGATATAATCCTAAAGAATGTTTGAGAATGTGATTTTTAAATTTTTTATTACCATTTTGCTAATACTATAAAAAATCAATAATTAATGTATATATTCGGAGGTCATCAGCTGATATATACAGCTTGATTTATGTGCCTCATTTGGTTCATAGTTATATACTAGCACCACATACATTTGTTTCCCTAACTATGCACCAGGCACAGTTCCTCATATTTTTGCATGTATGTACTCATTTTATCTTCACAGCAACCCTTTAAGATGGATTCTACTCTCATCAGCTTTGCACAGATGAGGAAGCAGGCACAGAGATGTTAAGTGATCTATGCCATTTTATGCAGCTGGGAAGAGCTGGAGCTGGGACCCAGCAGTGATCTGTCCTCGGAGCTGGTAGTTCTTAACTGCTTTGCTCTTTTGCCCTTCCTGCTGGTAGCCCTTCACTTCCGGGGTAACATTCCTCCACAGAGATCAGTGCATTCAAGACTAATGTAAAGTTATTTTTTTTAAGATTTATTTATTTGACAGAGAGAGATTACAAGTAGGCAGAGAGGCAGGCAGAGAGAGAGGAGGAAGCAGGCTCCCTGCTGAGAAGGCAGCCCAACACGGGGCTCGATCCCAGGATCCTGAAATCATGACCTGAGCCAAAGGCAGAGGCTTTAACCCATTGAACCACCTGGAGCCCCAATTATTTTTTATCTAAATAAATAAGTACGGGCGCCTGGGTGGCTCAGTGGGTTAAAGCCTCTGCTTTCGGCTCAGGTCATGATCTCAGGGTCCTGGGATCGAGGCCCATATCGGGCTCCCTGCTCAGCAGGGAGCCTGCTTCCCCCTCTCTCTCTCTGCCTGTCTCTCTGCCTCCTTGTGATCTCTCTCCCTCTGTGAAATAAATAAATAAAATCTTTAAAAAAAATAAATAAAAATAAAAATAAACTAAAAATAAATAAATAAGTACATTTCTCTAATTTGCAAAAGTGCGACCTTTGGAATCACACCATCTGGAGTTCAAATCTAGATATGGTCCTTACTATTTTTGTGATCTTAAGGATTTTTTTTATATCTCTAGCTGGTTCTCTTCTCTAGTCTAAGGGGATATTGGTCTCCCTTGTGGGGTTATTCAGAGTTTATGTTAGAATTATGTCAGAGTTGAATGAGACAACACATGGGAAGCACTTGGCATACTATGTTCAGTGAGGTTGTTCCCTCTTCCTCTGCACTCTTCCGTCCTCTGGGTGAGAGGTCTGAGCTAACTCCAGCTGTAGAATTGTGTATCTCCAGCTGGTAGGATTGCCAAGGCCTTAGTTTCACTAGTAGGACAGATGGACCATTCATAGGAGGTGAGAGTATTCAGGGCAGGGGTCAGATCATCCAGAAGAGACAGAGGTTTGGTAAACAGTTGTAAAATGTACTGAAGCTAAAGACAAGAGGAAAGATAAACTCTCTTATTCTTCTGGGAGACAGGAGACAATGATTCTAATACCAATTCTGCCATAAACTCGTGGCATGTTCTTGGGTTACTCTGAGCCTCTATTTTTACCTCTATAATGAAAGAACTTTCAATAGATTTTAAATTATTTAGTAGATTTTAAGATTATGTTATATACAGAACACTTGATCCAGAAAACTTATATCCCCCCCTGAGAGGCACCTGGGTGGCTCAGTCGGTTAAGAGGCTGACTCCCGATTTTGGCTCAGGTCATGATCTCAGGGTCGTGAGATAGAGCTGTGACTCAGGCTCCTCCGCTGAGGGCATAGTCTCCTTGTCCCTCCCCCCGCCCCTTCTGCCCCACCCCCACTTGCACTTGCACATGTGTGTGTGTGTGTGTGTGTGCATGCTTGCTCACTCGCTCTCTCTCTCATAATAAATAAGTAAGTAAATAAATAAATAAATAAATAAATAAAATCTTTAAAAAGAAAAGAAAACGTATACCCCCAAAGTATCATAGTTTCATAAAGTGTGACAACTTTGACCAATTCATAGTGACCCCCCCAGACCAGGATTTTCTTTGGATAATCCAATGTCTTGGGCAGGTCACTCCAACAAAATGAGGATTGTCATTCTTTGCTGTAAATTGAGAGGGAGGCAATGGGAAGTAAAAGTGAATGGAGAGAAGGGTTCTATAGCCAGACAGAAATCTGTCATGAATTAGCAATGTCTGCCAGGGATGCAAAAGGCAGACAGGCCTCCCAGTAAATACCACCCTGCCTGGAAGAGAAATATGATAAGCAGATAAAGGGGACTATTCCAGGTTTAACCAGGCAGAGATGCCTGACTCTGTTCACTCTCGTTGGCAAATCATAAAGCAAACCCTGCTCTATGATTTTAGAATTTTCCTGGCATTCCCTTGGTCTTTAGGATTCTAAATCTGGGAGGTAAAATAGGAAAAAGCTGTACAATAGTTAAGACTTTGAGAAGAATTGATGGCTAATTACTAACATTGTCCCAACCAAACCCAGCAGATAAAGGGAGACTGATACCCCTGTGTTGGAACAGTAAGCCCAGCCGCTACAATATCACTTTTGCTGAAAGGGTCCCTTTAATTGAAAGACAAGAAATAAATCAGGCTTTCAGGAAATAGGGGTTAGTACCCGATCATGATATTGGGCTGTGGAATGTAGAGTCTCTCTCACAGGCACCTGCTCCGTGTAATTGACTGTCTTTGGGGGATGTGTTAGTAGACTTTTGCTAAGGGATGGATAATGTCCCACTGTATTGCTCCAGGAGCAACCAAAATAAAATAAAATAAAATAAAATAAAATAAAATAAAATAAAATAAAGACACACAGTCGGGTGAGATGCTTAGCAAATTTTACTGTGTCGAGATTTACCAAACTCAGCAATTTGAGGCCGTGGAGATCCACCATTGTGTTCACGCGGTGTCTTGGTACCAACAAAGACAGAGACTCTCCTCCAGCAGGAAAAGAAATACCCTTCATGAAAGTCCCGGGGAGACACCCACCTAAATGCTCCCCAAACCTTCAGCCCTCAGCACTCTCAGGACCAGGTATAAGCTCCTTGCCCCAGATATAAAATGCTTGTTTTAGAGAACTAAGAAAGGATACAGGGGAAGTAATGCTCAGCACCTGTCCTCAGATAGCTACAAATTGGATTTTAGCCAAAAGGAAGAGAAACAAAAGTCCCCGGATGAAGATGAGTTAACAGTGGAGACACGTAGTTTTTAAGTATACCCCAAAACTTAATTTTAGAGCATGCCACCTCTTTTTATTGAATTATTTCCTGTGTTTATTTTAAAAAAGGTAGCTCAAAGCCTAGGAAACCACTCATCTGAAGTTTGTTGGATTGGATACATTGAATGGTCTTATGAGACTATATGGGACCATAAGATGTTAAGTGTAAAAAAAAATGCATTGGTGATGTCCTTTTCTTTGGATATTCCAACATCTTGGACAGGTCACTCCAGAAAAATGAGGATGGTCCTTCTTAGCTGTAAATTGAGAGGGAGGCAATGGGAAGTAAAAATGAATCAAATGATTGAAGTCAGTGTTTTCAAGTATTTAGATCGCAGATTCTTTACCAAAGACCCACAAATATGTTGTGAACCTGAAGACGAAGAGTTGGCCCTGCCTTGGAAATAGACACTCTACTATTTCTCAAGGAGACATGAATGCTGTTGCGTGAGGCAGGTGTGAAAGCCAGCAGGGAACCCACGCTTCTAAGTTGTGCTTCTCTGCATCTGATGAGTTTGTACTTTTTCATCCAACGGATACACTCTCATTTACGCAATCAGCACATCATTAGCCCTGCTCAAGTTAAAAGTACAGTGGAAGACCACTTCATGTCCACTGGAAGGACTATAATTAAGACAAGGGAATAGCAAGGGTTGGGGTGGATGTGGAGAAGTTGGAGCCCTCCTACGCTACTGGGAGAGTTGTAAAACGGTGTGGCACTGTGAACACAAGCCAAGTGCTTCCTCAAAAATGTTACGCACAGAGTCATTAGGACCCAGCAATTTCTGTCCTAATGATATACTGAAGAAAAATAAAAATACGTGTCCGCTATGTTCATAGCAGCATGATTTGTAATAGCTGAATGTGGAAATAACCCCAAAAGTCCATAAACTGATGAACAGACAAATAAAATGTATGTTCATGCAATTTGGCCGTGAAAAAAAATGTATAGTAAAAAAAGAAAAAGAAATGAAGTAGTGATGCGTGGTATCACGTGAATGAACCTTGGAAGTGTCATGCTAAGTGAGAGAAGCCAGACGTAAAAGACCACGTATTGAATGATTCTATTTATAGGAGATGCCCAGGATAGGCAAATCCACAGAGACAGAAAGCGGAATGGTTATTGCTTAGCAATGGGGCGTCCAGGGGTAATGCAGAGTGACTTCCCCAGGCTATAGGATTCCTTCTGAGGTCACGAAAATGTTCTAGAATTGATTGTGCTTATGACTGCACAAATCCATGAATATACTAAAAACCACTGAATTGTGCACTTTGAATGGGTGAATTATATGGTGTGTGAATTATATCTCAATAAAACTACTATATAGGAAAAAGAAATAACCTGGGGGACAAAAAACCAGAATATTAATAGCATAGACTAGATAAATAGAAGGAGGGATTAATGGATCAAAAATGAGGCAGGAAACATACCATTAATTCAGTATGTGATAAAATTTGCCTTCCAAATCAGTAGTGAAATAATGAAATTATTTCACTAATTAGTTCAATAAATTATGACCCCAAAGCTGGCTTTTTGTGAAAAAAGAGCAAAATTAGGTACTCAAAACATATACAAAAACAAATTCCGGGCACCTGGGTGGCTCAGTGGGTTAAAGCCTCTGCTTTCGGCTCAGGTCATGATCTCAGGGTCCTGGGATCGAGGCCCACGTCGGGCTCCCTGCTCAGCGGGGAGCCTGCTTCCCCCCCCCTCTGCCTGCCTCTCTGCCTCCTTGTGATCTCTCTCCCTCTGTGAAATAAATAAATAAAATCTTAAAAAAAAAAATTCCGAATGAGCAAAGATGTAACTGGACAAAATAGTGTACAAGTGCTTAAAAATAGGCAAATAATTTGGTCATATAGAGGCTTTTCTAAACACGAAATAGAACCTAAGTGTTCTAAAGGAAAAGGCAGGCAATTCTCATTACCTGAAAATCAAAACAATTTATGACAAAAAAAGACAAAGTTTAAAAATAAGCAAGACTATAAAATATTGCTACAGACAAATGTTTCATGAACAGAATATAGAAGGAGGTCTTACAAGTTGCTAAGTTAAAAAAATATATCAAAGATTTTAGAAAAGATAGGAGCAGGTAATGAACGGATCAAGAACTTCTCGTGGCCTATAGACACGTGAAAATAAACTCAAGGAAACTTAGTGTAAAAAATAATTTTTTTTATCTATGTGGTCGGCAAAAATTAAAGACTGAAAATACCTAATGTTGGTGGAAAAAGATATTCACTTCCATACAATGTTGATAGGAGATAAATTAGTATATCTTTGGGAGATCAAAATTTGGCTGTGTCTAAATAATTTTATATTTATACCATTTCTGTTGTTCCAGTTTAAGAATCTAGTCTTAAAAAAAAGTACCTGTTCACGTGCATAAGTATGTAAGTCAAAACTTTTGCAACACTATTGGTAATAATAGAAAATTAGACAAAGGGCTGGGTACCTAAGGTACTAAACTAAGGTACACGCTTACCGTGCATATTATGCTTTTGTGAAAGTGACTTATGCTGCCATGAAAAGCCCTCCAAGACAAATTCTTAAGGAACGAAAAGCAAGTCTCGAAACAATAAGCATGGGGGCGCCTGGGTGGCTTAGTCAATTAAGCCGCTGCCCTCGGCTTAGGTCGTGATCCCAGGGTCCTGGGATCGAGGCCCACATCCGGCTCCCTGCTCGTCGGGGAGCCTGCTTCTCCCTCTCCCTCTGCCTGCCTCTCTGCCTACTTGTGATCTCTATCTCTCTGTCAAATAAATAAATAAAATCTTAAAAAAAACAATAAGCATGGAAAGAACCCATTTATGTAACACGTATATGTAAATATTAAAAAAGCGTAGTAATATTCACAGGATTACCATAGGGCATGGGGTATTAGGGGGGACATTCCTCTTCCTCTATGCTTGCTAGTTTGTTTCCAATGAATAGGTACCTCTGTATTATTTCATCAATTTTTTAAGCTTTTCTTTAAATTCGAGGAGGTTAAAATACAGTGTAATATTAGTTTCAGGGTTACAGTATAGCGATTCAGCACTTCTATCCCATACCCAGCTGACCGATTTTAACTGATGCTTAAAATAGTAAAGGACACAGATTAGATCAATTCTGAGCTTCTTTCCAGCTCCCCATCTCTGAACCTATAGAAACATTGGAGGCCACCTCCCCACCTGCTCTCATCTGGGTGGGGACAGACAATGGGACCCAGCCAGCAATAGGCTTCTGAGCGAGGTCACATCTGCTCTGATAAAAATCCACGGGAAATTTAGCTCTCTTCCTTTAACCAACGCTCCCCCCCCCGCCCCCTCCCCCCGCCGAGTAAACCAGCTCTAGGTCAGATTATAAAACAGTAAGCTTATCTTGGCATTAAATTAAGCTGTGTGTCTGCAGGCACACATCAGACGGGCCACAATGGGGGCCGAGGGGCTGGAGAGAGGGCTGATGTTGGTTTTCTCCAGGCAGGTTGGCTGTGCAGATCTGGGCCTTCGTGTGGCCTGCCGGAGAGGAAAACCCAGGCAGGGACGCAGGCTGCCCCGTGGCCCTCGGCCCCTGCCCTTCGGCCCCCTGCTGCCGCGGACGACAGACGGGTCAGCAAGGGAACGCCGAGCAGCTCGGTCGGGGCCTGAGGGATGGTCTCGGGCCATGTGGCCAGAAGTCTGGGTGAGACCCAGAAACACTGCCCCCACGATGTAGCCTCTCTCGGCCAAGAAACTTTGGCTGCAAAGATCAGAAGACTTCTCAGGCTATCACTCACCCCTCCCAGTATAAAATGGAAAGCTACCTCTGGGCCACAGACCGCAGAACTGGGACAGAAAGTTTGGAATCAGGACCTCCTTTCCCTCTCCTTGCCCTCCTCCCTGTGCACATTCTCTCTCTCTCTCTCTCTCTCTCTCTCTCTCTCTCTCTCACACACACACACACACACACACACCCCTCTTACTGCTTCTCCGGGACCAAATGTCCTCCTATTCTTACTGCCTTCTGTCCCTCTGTCTGTCCATCTCTCTTTCATCTGGCTTTCTTTGCTTTCAAAAGTTCAAAATGACCTTTCACTTCTGGCCTGCACCAGTAGCGAACCGACTCCCACTCTGAGATCCCGATTCTAAAGCAGAAAGAGGCAAGTCTGGTTGTCACAGGCCAACCCAGGGACGCCCCGGCCCTGCCCGGTCCTGTGATTGAGCCCCATCTCAGCAGCAGGGCACGGAGTCTCGGGGAAGGAGATGGAATGGCAGGAAGACCGCCGCTGGGAAGGGCTCGATCGGAGGGCACCGCAGAGCCTCAAGTTGGACGCGCACCTGGAACGGCACGGCCGCTCACTTTGTGACCCTCCTCGCACCTGTCATTCAGGGCCTGGCAGAGCAGCGGGAAGGGCGCTCCCTGCGGCAACGCATCCCAGTCTGGGGCAACTCCAGCCAGACTGGACTTCTTTCTGGTGTCGACTGTGAGCCCTACGTCTGCCAGCCCTTCGCTCTAGTCTCCCCACTGGGGTTACACAGGCCCATCAATGCCTGCAAGACAAAGCAGGGGAATATTCCTGAAAGCTACAAATCAGGGTGAGATCAGCAAAACAAAAACAAAAACAAAAACAAAAACAAAAAACAAAAAACAAAAAACAAAAAACAAAAACCAGCCCCTCTCTCCAGGCAGAGCTTCTCCCTCTCTATTCTGATCTATGTGCCACTTGGTTGGCTGTTCATTTAGCGACTGAACTGGAATTCATTAATTTACCATTCATTCACTGATTCATTCATTCAACAACTACTTATTACATATCTGCTATGTGATAAGTACTATGCCAGGCACTGGGCATACAGTATGACCAAGGGACCCATCTCTGTCCTCAGGGAGTTTGTGGTTTAATTCGAAAAAGAACATCATTGTCACCGTGATGAAGGTGTTGAGGAAGAAAGTGTGGGGAGCTCTGAGACCGTAGGAGGAGGGACCAGCCCGGTGGGGGACAGTGGCCTGAGCGAGAAGTCAAAGGCACATCTCTCCACTTGGCCAGCAGAACAAGGGAGAGATAGTTATAAATTGCAGCGGGCAAGCGAAGTGACCATGCACTCTCTGTGTTCGGTGGAGAGTAAGTCAGGGGGGCAAGGAGTGGTGGGAGGAAAACAGGTCAGACGCTCTGCAGAGCTCCGGAAGAGAGACGGTGGCAATTTGGGCTGGGGGCAGGGGAGGATGGGACAGTGGGGTGGGAAAGGGTTGGAAAGTCAGTAGATTTTCAGTCTATCTTGCAGGCAGAATTATGGCGTTTTGTGATCATTTAGAAGGGGAAGGAGAGAGGTGATTCTCTGCAAATCATATTTATTGAGACAGAAAACGTAACAGGGTATGAGGGTTGTAAACTCAGCGTGGGACCCAATGTGCAAGAACTGCTCAGGTGACATCGGGACAGAAATGCCAGGACCCTCAGCACAGAAGATGCCTCAGCCGAAGTCTGCAGGAATCAACCAGAATCCAGGGACCAGCCTGCGTCGGCGGCCCACGAGCAAACCGTACTCTGGGGAGACTCTCACATAGAGTATGATTCTTCTCTCTTCTGGAACCATAGAACCATGACAAGCACAATGCAAACCATTGTTCTGTGACTACAGCATCCTGAATTAATATGTTTATCTCTGGTATTTTTGGAGGTTGAGTCAGTTTCCCGGCTCCGTCGGCATCTTGCGGTGAGGTTCTGGGCTGATTGGTGTGCCCTCCCCAGGGGATGGTGGGGGGTCTCTTGGGCGTCCTGGGGGAGACCTGGGTGGTTCTGTGGCCGCTTTGGCAGCAGAGGCTCACAATGAGGACCCGGTCTAAGAAGCCTGATGCACGCAGACATTGCTCTGGTCATTAATAGTGGCACCTGCAAAAAAAGCTGCTCAGAGCTGCGGAGGAGGAGGAGGGGTGGTCCTCAAAGCCATGTGCCGGAGGGTCAGCCCGGAACCCTCAGAGGTGGCGTGGGGAGGACATGCACAGGAGGGGGCAGAGTGGGGCAAAGTTGAGGCTTTCTGCATTCCAGACCATTCACCCTCAGCCACGCTGTGCCTCCTTCCATTTGGTCAACGCCCACCGGAGGGGAGGATCCTAGAACACCCCCTTCCCCCACACCCCGGAGCCGTCTAACATGCAGATTCCAACTGAGGGCGGGCCCAGGAACCTGCATTTATCATGACTAAAGGTGAGGCCAATACAGGGAATTCTCAGACTTGTGGTCATCACTCCGTTTTCCCTTGTGACTCTAGTTGTGACTGCTGCAGAGTTTTAGATGAGCTGTCAGACTCTGTCCTGTCCCACCGCCCCCCCCCAACCCACACTGTTAATTGATTTGGTGCGAAGGTCCCTGGCCCAAAGAAACCCCTGACTCATCCTTATCCAAGCTCTGGCAGGCCTCCCTGTGTGTCTAGCAGCTTCTTGGATGGCGGAGTCTGTCCGTGCACACACAGGCCACAGCTAATGGACCTGGAGCCCCGGGGGCCCCCTGTGTGACTCAGGAGGTGCTCCCAAGGCCATTGGCCGACAAAGGAAGGAGGAGATTGGAAGCATAGCCGCAGGTGGGGGTGGGATTAGGGGGCCAGCGTGTGTGCGGGGGGCTGGTGCCTCCCTCCCCCAAGATTCCCTCCAGGGACTGCCCTGTCCTATGAGGTTCCATGAGTCTGCTCCGTGGTTCCATCACTGCAGCCCATGGCCAAAGCACCAGCTCATCTCAGAGACCGAGCAGTGTCTGGTCCGAGGCTCCAGTGTGGATGAACGTGCTAAACAGCCCAGCGGTGGAGGGGGAGGTTTCCAGAACTGGGGGAGAGCGCACTTTGCCTCTAGTTCTGGGATTAGACCTTGATGCCATCTCCAGAAGGCACAGAGTCTCTTGCTGGGGCAGGGGACAGAGAAGAAGCGTGGTCAGCTCCTGTTCCGGCTCAGGATTTCCAAATCTTCTCTGAAGTCGTCATTCAGATCACATCTGCTCCCTGAGACTTCTTTCCCTGGGAAATGTCACCCAGAGCAACTTATAGGTCCCAGGGCTGGTTTGCAGACGGGCCTCTGTTTAGGCCCACATTTCTGGATATGTGGGAAAGTGCTGGTTTCCCTACACCTATCAGCTTAGAACGCTGGGGCGTTAAGAAAAGGCCACAACCAAGCAGAGGGGAGGTCGTCTGGGGAGGGCAGGTGGCCATGCGGACCTACTATCTCAAAGTGGCATCGGGATTGGTGACTTGACCACCGTCCCCATCTGGCCCCGTCTTGCTGTCTCGGGGTCCAGGAACCGTTTGGACTGGGGATGGTGCCTCGCCCTAATAAAGCTCCCTGGAAAATTAGGTACACAATCAGCATGCCGGTTTTTAATTTTAGAATGAGAAATGTAGCTGTCAGGTGGACCAGATGTTCACATCAGCCTGGCTACCAACACTTTTTCTCCCCGTGGACAAGTTATCCGGGAAGCTGAATACGAAAATGTTGTTTGCTGAGAACAGAGCCGGAGGAGAACGGATGACTATATATAACATCAAGAGAATTTAAGGTACTTAAGATTTGCTTTAATCAGCTCTGATAGGAAAACACAGACTTGCAAGTGACTGCCATGGCGAAGAAGTTTTTATTTTTGATCCTTAGAAATAGGAGGCACAGCCCGCCACTTAGGGTACACGAGGAAGCACTCGGGTCGATCAGAAGGCAGAGAGAGCAGGGAGAGTGTGGACAAGGGAGTTTACTGTGAGTTCTAGAAAGGAACATGGGAGCAGGCCAGGCAGGCTGGAGATTGGCTAGTTTGAATAATTTCCGGGCCCTGGGGCATAGGGATGGTCCCTGGTCATCTGATACCTGGTCCCGGGTGATTAGAGCACGGGGTCGTGGCCCGAGTGAGACAGCCCCATAGAGGAGGTGGTCCGAGTGCTGGCTTCTCTGTGAAAGGCGCACTCCAAGACAAGTGGTTTGCCATCCTTAGGGATTGACCAACTCCAGGAAGGACAGTCAGCCCCTCCACGGTTACTGAGGCCCCAGGATGTCAAGGCATAAGAATATTCAACAAAAAGACATGACTAACACAATCTGTAATTATGTATGTGTGCATGCAGATCGTTTGAATGGTTAAAGGAGTCAACTGTCAAATGTTGAGCATGTTAGCCCTGTCCCATTGGAGCTCAGAGTTTAGTACCAGTCTCTGAAAGCCCAGTAAGTCCACATCCCAAATAAGGATACACCTGAACTGGACGATCTGAGACTTGCTGTTGGCGAGACAGGCACTGCCGACATTTGATTCCATGACTGTCCCTTTCCTGGCTTTCTGTGCCTGTCCTACCCTCGTTCTAAAGGATACTCGTGGGACACTGTTGCATCTAGTTAGGTCACAGACCACTCTTTCCAGCTCGGTAGCCTTTCACCTTCTTGGGAGGGACTTTGCAAGGCTTGGTTCCCATCAGTTCTGTGCCGATTTCATGATTTAAAGTGTGTTTTCCCAAGAACCGTCTTCAGGAGGATTTCATACATTCCAAGAAAGAAAAAATTGGGGGGGGTATTTTTTTTGTGTGTATGTGTCTTATATGTGATTTTGTAGGCAACGATGTCCCCGAATCTTACCAATTCCAGGGATTCTGGGAAACATCTCTTATCATGCTCCCCACGCGTGGCTCTCAAAGTGTCTTCAAGGAGCTTGGGCAGACCGTCTGTGGTGGATCCAGTTCCAAAACCCTGAAGAGACAGTCAGCACGAAGCACGATGAAACATGAGCCTCATTTGGACAATTTCCATCTCTCAGGAAGTCCAGTTGTGGTTTTCAGGTCAGGATCCCGAAAGGCGAAACCCAAATTTTAGTAGTAACAATGTTGTAAAAGTCACACTCCATGTCAATTTCCCCCAAATCCACTTCAGTTTCTTAAGAAGATCCAGCTCTGGAGACAAGCAGCTTGTATGAGGATTTGGCAATTATCTGAGAGACGAGAATGCCGGTGTAGAGCAAAGCAACCAGGGCAACGAGGCCATTGGCACAGAAACATCTGGAACCACATCGGAGAAGGCTCCATTCACGAAGGAAGGAAAGGTTGAAATTGGCCACTGTGCACAAAATCGGGGCGTGAAGATGTACAGACGGTGGGGCTCGCCCTAGCACAAGCAGCAAGTCCCCTTTACCACTCTGCCTTCAACCTTCCTTATGGGCATCCGTGTTATTCCTTCCTGGTCCCCACTGCTTCCTTAAAAGCCAGCTATAGGCTCACTTAGGAGGAGATTTGGCACCACAGGACAGAAAAACCTAGATAAACGAGTTTATTTCTCACGTGACAAAGAATTTGTGGTGGTCATTGGAGCAGACAAGGGTGATCCCACAAAGTCCACCGGCACCCAGCCTCCTTCCAGCTCTTTGCTCTTCCGTCCCGAGCATGAGCTCCTGGTGTCACTTCCCAAGACACCTGCTGCTGCTCCGGCCACCAGCCGGGCTGTGCTCAGAAGGGAGCCTGGGAAGAGGCTGCACACGTAGCGATCGCTCCACGGCAGACACGGGATTCCACTCCCACATGAACGTCATCGGCCACGGAGTGACCCACCCTGTGGGAGGAATTACTCCATTTGTGCAGAGTCCCAGGCTAAGTGTTTAAAATGCATGCGCTCATCATTCTCCCGGCAACACCATGAATTAGGTAGGGAATTATCCCCAGGTAGAGACGCAGGACCTGGGGCTCAGGGAACACACCAGTGCGTGGCAGAACTGGGCTTTGAATCCTGCACATTTCACCTTTTTTGCCCAGAGACCGGCAAATGTCTAAAAATATAGTGGAGCCAATCTGAGCAGGACTTGCCCACCTGCCTGAACTTGGAGTATCCTTGTGGATGGGAGTTTGCCCTCCTGCCGAGTGGGGCTGAGCCAAGAACTTGACTTTCTTCGGGTCTCCTGGCCACTGCTTTGCTCTCATTAGCTCACCAGTGCCGCCTTGTCAATCCCGCTTTCTTTAGTGTCAGCCATTGCTTGCTTCAAAGACGTTGTTCTGGTCCTGGGCATAGAAGAGGCCAGCAGCAGCAGCAGCAGCACCTTCCAGATCAGGAATGTGCCGCTTTGCCCGCGCGTGGCAGGGATCAGAGCTGCGCGCGGACGGGAATGGAGCTGGAGCGGAGACCAGGAGGGGAGAGTGGCGGTGGGGCCAGACACTCGGAGACCCCAAGGTGGGGTTGCAGCTGACCCTATCGGACACCAACCCTGAGCAGCAGGGGTCATTATTGTCCCCACTTTACAGATGGGCACCTCTGATCTCAGGGATGCAGGAAAGGACTCAAAGCCATTCAAGTTAAAACACAGAAGAGCTGGGTTCTTTCAAGCCCCACCCCTCTCCACCGAGAATCTAACACAGGGAGTCAAGGTCAGCAATGAGAATAAGGGCCAGGCTTAGGGTCACAGAGAAGCAAACAGTAAAGTTGGAGCCAAAAGCCAAGGTCAGAGATCAAAGCCGGAGGACAGAGGAGGAGTCAGGCATTGTCACCGGGGCACGAGGACAAATGCTAGGACCACGTGGGAAGGCTGACCCTGGGTCCTCCGGCCACCTGCCCTTTACACGGAGCTGGCCAATCCTCTGATGTCTGGGAAGCAGACAGACCCACCGCTGTGTGCAGTGGTACAGCTGGGGATCAGCACGGAGTGGGTCCTGCAGTCCGGTCAGTGTGCTGTTCATCTGATTGTGGGTGTGCCCCCAAGAAGGAGGCCTTTCCTAGACTTGGAGGGGGACCTTTTCGAATTCATGCAAAGATGCTTCCCAGACCAGCAGCAGCCCAAATGCCACCTCTTGAATGGGACCCTGTCTTAGGACTCGGACCTCAAGTTATGCCCTTCTGCTGAGCTCCCAACCTCTCTCTGCCCTCCGTGTGCTACCTTGCTTCAGTTACTAGTGGATTAGCCTCACCTTTCTAGCAGGTTCCCAATCTGGTTGACCTCTGCATCTTCCAGAATATCCCACCCAGTCCTAGGTACTGAGCATATAATGAATATGGAGTATTCCCACTGCCTTTTCTCTGAGGCCTGTGGATTTTCTGGAACTTCACAGATCTCTGTTGATGAATGGAAAAGGACTAAGTCCATTTCTTCCCACCCTGCAATGATAACACAGTGATCAATAGGAGATTCTAATAGCACTCCTGAGCCTGCTGGGAAATTTTACTCAGTGAGCTATTATTCCTGGCCAGACATTTAAAGATATTCTGTCATTTAATCTTTACCACAGGCCATGAATTTTGCATTACTATACTCAATATGCCCATGAGGACCTGATAGACAGGTTAAGTGATTTGTCTAAAGGCAAACAGCAGAACTGGAACTCAAATAGTTTACACCAAAATCCACATACTTGTCCTTTCTTTCTCTTTCCCATATAGCAGCATTATTATGTCAGTTCACAACAAACCTTCTCTTGAACATCTAGCACATGCTAGGCACTGTGGGTTCAATGACAAATAAGATTTAATCCTTGCCCTTAAAATAATTTTGCCTGAGGGGGAGCCTGGGTGGCTCAGTCGTCGGGCATCTGCCTTCAGATCAGGTCATGCTTCCAGGGTCCTGGGATCGAGCCCCGCATTAGGCTCCCTGCTTCTCCCTCTCCCTCTGCTGTTTCCCCCTCTTGTGCTCTCTGGCACTCTCTGTCAACTAAATAAATAAAATCTTCGAAAAATTTGTTTGCATCTGGATTCAAGCTAAAAAGGATTGAGTGAGTGGAAATGACAACCTTATGAGTGTTGGCAAACGCACTAGTTAAGCATAGTGGCCTCTGGACGTTTTCCTTTCGCTAACTGTCTACAACTCATGATTAGAAACAAGCAGACTTCCCAGGGCCCTGCCAGTGTCAGGGACAGAGGTCCCTATGCCTCTTGAAGGGCACGGTCAGTGTTCACAGTCTGGGTTCTGCAGACAGAAGCGCGGTCTGAAATGAACAACGTTCCTTCGGGTGTTTGCACAGTTGCCTTGGAAAGCCGCCTGGGGTGGCTGTTGTGCCCAGGGCGGCCTGGTGGGGGGAAGACAGTGCCCCAGCCCCATCCTCCATCCCCCCAGACCCAACCTCTTGGCCCCGTCATGCCTCAGCACACAGGCAGCCTGCAAGGAGGGGGGAGCGAGGGGCCCCACCTGGCAAGCCCGAGGCCCCACCAAGGGCCGGCTGCTTCCATGAACCTGAATCAAGGACAGCTCAGCTGCACAGCCTGAGGCCTGGGAGTTGTAATGACAAAGGAGCTCAGGTCCAGAAGATTCCTTCTTGCTTTTCAAAGGCACAGCGAGGCTGCTTCCACTCCTCTGTTAGGCACCAGAGCGGAGGGCTAGAACCTGCTCTTCGGGTGGCCAGGCTGGGGCCCTCTGTGGGAACTTTCCTCGAGGCCCCAAGGATTCCCCTAGGACAAGCAGCCCCCCCGCCCCCCAGGGGAGAGACTGCGTTCCCAGGGGCTGCCCGCACTCCAGGCGGGGCCTCATCAGCGGGCGGGGAGGGGGGGACAGTATTTGTAGAGTGGCTCCTTGAGACGTTTCCCATCGTTCCGAACTTCACCCAGGGAGTTGTCTTACAGGACAAATAGCGACTGCTCTTTCTGTGCGGTGAGACGGGCGTCGGAGGAGGAAATCTGAGCCAGGATTTTAACTCAGGCAATGGCCTTGGGAGGAACGGTCAGCCTTTTGTCAAGTGTTTTATGGGGCCCATGACGCTGGTTGCGAGGTGGCCGACCCCACGGAGCTTGGCCTGCTCCTCCCTGTGGGCCGTTCTCATGACCCCTTGGAGCTCTGCGGAGACCTTGACGACTGGGACTTAGCCCACCCGCCGGGGAGGGAGCTCTGGAAGGGGGGGCCGGTGGCAGGAAATGTCTGTCCACGAGGGTGTGAACCAGGGTGAACCCAGTGCATTCCCTCTCTGGGGGGGCCCGGGCCGGCTCTGCACCCTGCGAGGCTCAGGCGGACAGCTTCACGGTGCCCCTGGGGCCAGAGAGTTTGGAGACTCAGCTGAGCTTGCCTCATAATGTTGCTTCTTTTCTCGGACGTGGTCTCATTCATCTGCCCTGGAGGGTGGCCATGTGCCTCTGGCCTTCAGGTGAATGAACAACAACTTGAAATGCAGCAACTTTGAAGGGAAGAAGTGCTCGGATGCAGCCGTGGGCCAACCTGGGGCAAGCTCTCCACTGACCAGCAGACAGGCGTGTAGGCTGTGCAATCGAGCGCCTTACTCAATGTTGAACGAGCGAAGATGCAGAACAAAATGGCAGTAGGGCTTAGGGGAGAAGTGTGGAAGAGAACATGGGTGTAGGGGGAGGTGCAGCGGTGAAGTGGGGGAGACCCATGGCACAAACCTGGAAGCCCTGATAGTGCCATACCACCAACTTCGTGGGGTCAGGTGGGGGGCTCACAAGGCACGTAGCTGACAATCAGTTCTTCCTTGACCTTGGAGGACTCAAAGTGCTGGCCTCGTTCAAGAGGGTTTCTGGGAACTGCCCACCTAGTTCTCGCTCTTTGCACTCCCTGCAAGCTTGCAAGAGAACACAGTCCGACACGCAGCACACACAACTGACACCGACATCTGTAGGCTACACACCAGCGCTCTCTAAGAGCAACAGAATGCAAAGCCACCTATGTAATTTTGAATTTTCTAGATGATCCTGTAAAAAAGTAAAAGGAACTGGTAAAATTCACTTTAGTTATCTACTTTAGTAACTGAATACATGTATGATATTATAATTTCACCAGGTAATCAAAATAAAAAATGATCAGTGTGCAACCTCACGTCTTTCCTGGTAGCAAATGCTGGAAATCTCGCATGTATTTTCCACTGGCAGCACCCTGCACGTTGAGCGCACCTCTTTTCCAGTGCTCCAGAGCCAGTGTGGCTTGTGACCATCCCGGTCCCAGCGGCAGAGCACAGCACGGCACACTTTCACGCTTTCTATAAAAGCAGGTTCTGCAGGAGATAAGAACACAGCGAGTGTGGCTGGAAAGTTGGCTGTCCTCTGGCACTTGGTAGCTGTGTGACCTTGGGCAAGTCACCGTGGGGTGAACATACCAGACAGTCCCTGTGTGTCCCACCTGTGTGTCCCACAACATCTCCCAGTGCCCCCATGGGGTCACTGGTGGTCTTCCTGCCAGACCCTGAGCCTCTCGGTTGGGGATGTTGTTAACCGTGTATGTGTGTGTGTGTGTGTGTGTGTGTGTGTGTATGTGTGTATGTGTGTGTGTGTGTGTTTGAGGGACCGTGTGTGTGTGTGTGTGTGTGTGTGTGTGTGTGTGTATGTGTTGAGGGACCATGTGGGAAAAGCTCCCTGGACTCGGAAGAAGGTGACCATGAAATGATCAGAGCCGGTGAGTCCCAGGGGAAGGGGTCGGTTGAGGAACATCATCCCCCCCAGACAAACAGGCCTCATCAAAAACATTCGAGAACACTCCAGGAGCGTCAAGGGACATGACAAGGCAGAAGGTAGTCCCAGCCGCCTTTTGGGAGTCAACAGACCGCGCGTGCCGTGGGTGGGGAGGAAGCAGGTCCAGCCACAGTGTGGTGGGCGGCTTCTCTGACATTTCCTCAGTTTCTCCCCTACGGTCGGTGACGTTGTGAGTACGTGGACTGGGCCCACGGGGGAGAGAGTTATAACTGAAACAAATGCTATGACTCACTGAGGACGGGCACTCAGGTGTGCCTGGGACAGCACCTGCTGGGGGGCGAGGCCAGGGGGCACCGGGCGCCCGCAAGCAGCTGGGGTTGAAGCCGGGAGAGCTGAGTTCGGATGCCCGTTGGGGGTCTCCCCGCCAACAGCTCCCTCTCTCCCCCGGACCAGCTCCCCTGCTTGCAGAATGAAGGGGTGGGCCAAGGAGACACAAGGCTGGACCCACTTTCCCTAAACCCCAGCGCCCGGCTTTAGGACCCTCCCACCGTCATGCTGGCTTCCAAATGCCTCTTCTCCGGACACAAAGAATGAGACAGGGACTGTGTTCCTCCAGGCCCATCACTCTATGTTTGTTAGGGATGGTTTTGTAAGTGAAGGAAGTTATGGGGAACTCTCGCGGGGGTGCCGGAAAGCAAGCAGGGTGGAGAGACTCCCGCTACAGCTCGTGTTGAGGCACTGACGGCACAGCCACCAACTTACAAAGTACCCGAATAATTGCCACTTGGCTTGTAGGAGGGAAGGCAGGCAGCCGGAGCATGTGGTGGGATTCAGAGCTCCATCCCGGGGAAGGAGTCAGCTCTGTCATGGTGCACATCAGGGTCGGCCGCACGGATGTGGGATCACAGGGGTTAATACTCCGTGGTCATCTTAAGTTCTTAATAATTTAAGGGTGTGTTTGGGTGTCGCAAACGCCGTCTGACGGGGCCGTGCAGCGTGCGCGCGGTGCGACTGTGCGGTCTTCCGCCTGGTGCCTCCCTGAATGGGTCCGCAGAGGCCGTCTCTCCTACCCTCGGGGCTCCCCCTCCAAGCAGCAGCCACGATCATCTTCCTGCCCAGTGCAGAGCTGAGCTTGACCTTGAGCGGGTCAAGGTTGGCCTCCAGTAAGGGAAGAGCAGGGGACCCAGTGTGGGCGAGCCTCCTGCTCTCCCTGGATCCAAATACTGAGCCTGTGTTGGCCGGGAGGTTGCAGCCGCTTGGGGCTTGCTATGGGCTGGGGCAGGGTCCTCACTGTGGTGGCTGGCAGAAGGGGCAACCCTGCCGAGCCCCAGGGCAAGGTTCCCAGGAGCCCGTGAAGGTCTGCACTCACCCAACAGATATCCCTTTGTCCACAGAGGCGATGTTAAATAGCCAATTAAAAATGCCATGGCACTGGNGAAATAAGTCAATCAGAGAAAGACAATTATCATATGATCTCTCTGATATGAGGAACTGGAGGGGCAGGGTGAGGGGTCGTGGGGGGTAGGGAGGGAAAAATAATGAAACAAGATGGGATGGGGAAGGAGACAAACCATAAGAGACTCCTAATCTCACAAAACAAACTGAGGGTTACTGGGGGGTGGGAGGGTAGGGATAGGGTGGATGGGTTATGGACATTGGGGAGGGTTTGTGCTTTGGTGAATGCTGTGAAAGATGTAAGCCTGATGATTCACAGACCTGTACCCCTTGGGCAAAGAATAACAATAAAATTAAAAAAAAAATAATGCCATGGCCGGCAGGTAGTGAGAGAAAGAGAAGGAGGAAGGAGAGCAGTGTTACATTTTAGTATCTTTACCAGCACTGTCTCTTGCTGTTGAGCTAGGAGACCCGCATTTTCACCTTGCCCTGGGCTTGCAAATTATAGGGCTGCAGCGATGAAACCACTGAGTAGAGTCACAGAACATCATAGGACAAGACAGTCCCTGGAGGGACTCTTGGGGGAGGGAGCCACCAGCCCAGGCACCAGCACACACACACTGGCCCTCTAGTAGCACCCCCACCGACGCTTCCAATTTCCTCCTCCTTTTGCTGGCCAATGGCCTTGGGAGCACCTGCCTTGGGGCCCGGACCAACAAGGAAAGAGCAGAAGTCACTAGGTAGAGCTTTTGCTTTTTTCCCTTCCTTTCTCTTGGTGCACAGAATTGGGTTGACAACACTTCTGAGTTCAAGGCAAATGATCCATCTAAGGTTCCTCTTTTGCTTTTTTGGTTTGATTTTTTCCACCTTTAACCCCTATCCTCAGTCCCTCCCACCTGTACTTCACATTCACTCTCATGAGGTTCATAGACTCCATCCAGTCCATCCTCCAGACGTTAATATCTGCATATTTATATTTATAAAAAGTATACTTTGTTGCTTTGTGGTGTGTTTGTTTCAAATTATATCTAAATGGCATCGAGTTGTATCTAAAGTCTCTTCCTTTTCTTTACTTTTGAGCTCACCATGATGCTTTTGAGGCATAATGGTTGTCTCTCAGCAGATCGAGTTTACACCTAGTTTATGCTGCAGGGAGTCTCCCCCATGGAAACAAAAAAATCACATCTTATTTTCCCTGCTAGGGATGGATGCCTAGGTCTTACCCAACACTTGACTATCAAAGCCGCTCCATGATGATTATCTCCAGACACGTTTCCTTCTGCACAAACGTGACAAGTTTTCTTGATATACATGTATAATATGCATATGAGAAAAAATGGGTCGTATGGTATTTCTCTCCTGAATGTCACTAAACACTAACTGGCTTCCTTCCAAATAGCCACGCTAGTCCCCCCTCCAACCAGCAATGCCTGAGAGCTCTGGCCCCTCCCACAACCTCAACACCAATGGCTATCATGCAACTTTTGCCTTCTGGCCAATCAGTGTGGGTCATTTTATTTCTCTGTGAGTTTCACTTGTATTCCTCTGATTGCCACTTCTGTGACATGCCTACCCATTCACATACATTGGCTGCTTTTCTATTTTATTTATCCTCCTTCCCTGGATAATCAGCAAGAGCTCTTCACATATTCTAAATATTAATGTTTATTGGTTACAGAAAATGGATACCACTTATCCCAGGAAGTGTTAACTTCCCATTTGTTAACCCATTTGTTAACTTGGTTTTGGGATGCTAGTTATTGAATGGAAATCTTGATTTTCGAATTAGTGAAGTCAATCAGATTTTCTCTTCTGGTGTACATCCTTTCTGTACTCTACTTAATAAAGCCTTGATTGGGAAATCAAGGTTACAAACATAATCTTCTACCATATGGATAGAATGAGTGGCTGGGAGCATCAAGGAACAAGTTGAGAGAGAGTCTGGTAGCTGGAAAATCCGCCAGCCTGAACATCTGAGAGCTGATTAAGTGTAACAGCCTGGAATCTGGCAATTAGATAGTCCTGCATGCCATTCTTATACATGGTATGAATTCCTAGGTAGAGATGACCTTTATCCTCAGCTGCATTTGTAACCAGTTCTTTGTCCCTTTGCTGCGATTCTTTGATGTATTTGGCACCGGCCGTGAGGCGAAGGAAGAGTGCTGGGCCCGGCCACCCCTGTCCAAGCACACAGGAGCACAGGCGCACACAAGGACGCCCACTAGCTGGGATCCCTTGAGGGCTGCTCTGTCCTGGAAAAGACTGACATGTCATCTTTCTGACTTTTGAGGACAGCAGCCACTGGGACGAGCTGGTCTGCAGTGACACAGCCATGCATTTCAGTCACGCTCATTTCAGCGCCACGGAAGGAGGCCCAGCCAGGAATCGCTGCATTATTGATGGTGACAGTGACAACACAGCTCTCCTCCTCCCGGTGTTGTGCTTGTCCCCTTTGAGTAGGCAAGCGCGAGAGCTGTCAGCAAAGACAACCAAACCAAGGCAACCTCCGCGTGTCCCGGCTGGGGTGCCGTGTACTTCCCAGGGCCTTTCTGAGCTGGACGCTGACTGCTTTACACCCTCCCTCCTTTAAGCATTCACTCAGCACCTGTTACCTGGTGACAGTCAGCTAAGGAAAAGGCAAACATTTGTACAGGAACGTGGAAAAGACACTCGCATGCCAGTTGGAGAGATCAGCGTCTGAAAATACGCCTCGAGAAGTGTGAGTCAGATATGTTGAGTCCGTACATTGTCATTGTACATCTGTGGAGCCCCTGGCATGTGCCGGGCAGTGTCTTAGGCACTGGGACCCCGCCATGAACAGGACGGAGGGCGCTCCCAATCCCGGAGTGCATGATGGGTATCGATAGCTAACACACACGGGCACTTTCTGCAGGTGCTTTCCCAAGTGCTTCCCTTGTATGCGTTCTTCTAATCCTTCCAAAAACACTCCAGGGCGGGTACTGTTATCTTCCTTCTTTTACATACAGGGACACTGAGACACCGTGAGGCTAAGTAGCTAGTCCCTGGTCACACAGCTCATGAGAGCCAGAATCCAGGATTGGACCCCAGGCAGTCTGCCACCAGATGCCCTATGGAGGGGCCTCTTGGACAAGCCCTGTGCAGAAGGGAGCCCAGAGGGGAATGTATACAATTTTCTAGAATTCAAGTGTCCCCTGGCAGCAATACCAGAATAAGGGGACTCCCAGGATAAATTTTAGCATTTGTTACCCATGAATGGGTGTATCACAATCACAGATGTGAACTAGGCACCTCCTCTGTGTCAGGTAATGTGCTAACTGTAAAGGATAGAAAATGTGCTGCCCAGTGGGCAGCAGGCACTTATGAAGTGTTTGTTGAAGAAGGAATGATTAAGAGAGTAACTGAATAAATGAAAACAAATCTCTCTTGCAGGCAGGTTGGACAGGCGAGTGATGACATGGCAGGGCACCTGCCGGGTGAAAGGCACTGGGGTCACGCATAGACGCTGTGACTGATATCCAGGGAGGGATGGGTCAGGAGACTTCACATATCCGGGGTGGGGATGGGCCAGGAGACTTCACATATCCGGGGGGAGGATGGGCCAGGAGACTTCACATATCCGGGGGGGGATGGGCCAGGAGACTTCACATATCCGGGGGGGATGGGTCAGGAGACTTCACATATCCGGTGGGGGATGGGTCAGGAGACTTCACATATCGGGGGGGGGGATGGGTCAGGAGACTTCACATATCCGGGGGGGGAATGGGTCAGGAGACTTCACATGCTAAGTCATTCCCAAGCATGATTTCGAAGGATGTGAGGTCATCGGGTGTAGAAGATGGGCAGGGCATCTGGTAATGCACGAGGTGTCTGGTGGGGCTGTGAGGAGGGAGCGGGCACAGAAGGGGACCTGCCCTGGTCTGCAGGAGAAGTCAGGTGAGGGGGGCAGGGCTTTGTTCTGAGACACCCGGTAGCATTTCAATCGGGGGCTCGGCAGGGGAAGAAGAATGTCTCACAATACCCGGCTGCCTACAGCGTGTCGTTCAGGGGCATGTGTGGTCAAGGGTGAGGGCCAAGCAAGGGAGACCACTTAGGTTAGGGGTGGTGAGGGCCTGGGAGAAACGGTGGGCGCTGGAGCTGTTTAGGACCTGAGAACCATCACCACCACCACCACAGAATATCTTGGTGATGGATTTGATGTAGCCAGGGAGGAGGAGCTGTGACCCAGGCTGACTCCCCGACCCCTGGCCCAGGTCCGGGATGGATGGCCATCACCCACTGAGATGGATACCAGGACGCAGGGCACGGGCTCTTTGGGAAGGCGGGAGAGGACCGTGTTGGGTCTGCTACTCGGCACTGACTCCAACTCTTCAGCACGGGGCTCTGAAGGGAGCTTGGGTAGTCCCCCCTTTCCTGTGCTCCACCTGCTCTTGGGGAAAGTTGACCCGAGGCCCAAGCTTCAGGGGACTTTGAAAGCCTTCGCTTGGCCGCCTGGGTGGCTCAGTGGGTTAAAGCCTCTCCTTTCGGCTCAGGTCATGATCTCAGCGTCCTGGGATCGAGGCCCGCATCGGGCTCTCTGCTCAGCAGGGAGCCTGCTTCCTCCTCTCTCTGCCTGCCTCTCTGCCTGCCTCTCTGCCTGCCTCTCTGCCTACTTGTAATCTCTCTCTATGTATCAAATAAATAAATAAATCTTTAAAAAAAAAGAAAGAAAGAAAGAAAGAAAGCCTTCGCTCAATCCCTGCCTGCTGTGATTGGCTCAGAGATGAGGGTGTGGCCCAAGTTGCCCAATCAGAGTGACCCTTGGGGTCTCCCTTGGAACTCTTGGAGCCGAGACATTCTCTCTCTCTCCCTCTGTCCCTCCCCAACACCCCCTCTCTCTCCCTGGAGATGAAGAAGCAAGCAGGCCACCCAGGGAAGCTGGAGCAGCCACTGTGGGAGCAGGGACATGGAAGACCCAGGGTCTTGGGAGCATCTCTGCGCCACCAGATGAAACCCACTCGGAAGCATGTTTGACCTTGATTCTCTGTTCTGCGAGCCCAAAATTCCCCTAGGGTTCAAGTCTGTTTGAATTGGGTTTCTGTTAATTACAACTGAAAGCATACTAATTGACACAGAAGAACAGACTTCTGGTTTGGGAATCTCAAGCTCCAAGTGGGAATTGAAACAGAGCTGGGGTGATCTAAGCCAAGGTTCTGCTACAGGTAAGAGATGCCACACTCGCTCTCATAAGCTGAAGGTGGTTTGTCTGAGTGACTCCAAAGCCATGGCAGGCTGTGACAGCTGGCTTCAGACGGTGGCCCCAGAAGGACTGGCCAGAGGACAGGTGCAGGCAAGGGTAGGGAGCAGTGGTCAGAGAAGCAGCATGGCCCAGCGTCCTGGGGAAGGTCTGGAAATACAAGAAGTTTCCAAAATGCCCTGTGCGAGTAGCTGGCGTGTAGGAAATCTGTAATAAAAGGTGACTATCATTATTAAAAATAAATGTCCCAGGGCACCTGGTGGGCTGAGTCAGTAGAGCGAGTGACTCTTGATCCTGGTGTCGTGAGTTCGAGCCTCATTATGGTGATTAAGTAATCATGTACGATTACTTAAATAAATAAAAACTAAAAAAAATGTCTATTTGTTTTGGCATCTGATAGGCCACTGGTGGCCACCGGGGCCATCGGGGTCAGGGGCAGTGGTGGCAATGCAAACAGGTACTTGGCATCCCAGGTGGGCATGCGGACAGCTGTGTAGACAGCAGGGGCAGCCACCCGTGAAATCAAAGATATAAGTAGATTTAAAAAGGAAAGAAAGAAGACAGTAGTCAGCAAGAGTTTCTCAAGATGCGAGAAGGCAAGCAACCTGTCCAGGTGGCACTGGAGAAAAGGCGAGGAGAGGGTGGAAGGTAGGAGAGCTGGGGGTGGAGGGGAGGGCACGAGCTGGGGGAGGCACTGCCCTGTTGCGGAGGAGGACCCACTCATCTTTGGAAAAGGGACACACAGAGAGACGGAAGAGCAGGGTGAGCAGCCGAGAGCAGGAGGGGCGCACAGACGGAGGGGGGGCATCGGAGCATGGGATTTCAAAGGCAGAGGGTGTGAGGGAAGACAAGATGGGGGTGTGGCCTTGGCGGTGGGTGGTTGCAGCAGGGTGGGGGTGCATACCCCAGGAGACAGAGGCAAAGACTCATCCTCCAGGCGTCCACCCCAAAAGCCAAATGTACACGCGCCTTCCTTCCCTCCTCCCAGAACACCTGTTCACCCGTCCCTCCTCTTACCTCCTTCCCAATCTCACACAAACAGCAAAATTACCCACACTTATCCATTTAGTTCGAAAATGAGCAAGGGGACAGAGGAGCCACCGAGGAAATCGCATATTGCTTTGAGTACTTAGTTGGGTGTTAGAGAATGTGCTCTGGGGGACAGTTGCCCTGCGAGGCTCGGGGTCCCGGATGGTCGACAATACTCTGTATTTAGGGTCTCTGTGTGCAGATGCGGGCACGGAGCGCAGACACGGGAGATGCACCTGCGTGAGGACAGGGCTGACGGGTTCCACTCGGAGCAGTCTGGAGCTCACGCTGCTCGCTCCACCACAGGTGGCTTTCACCCAGCCACCCAGCACACTCTCTGGGAAGGGCTCACCATTCGCTGTAAAGGCAGCAAGGCTAAACCCACTCCTGACCATGCTCTGTTCTCTCCTTCCAAAGTCTGGAGAATCAGCCTCAAAGCCAATGGCGTTCAGCACCGAACCACATGGATGTACGGGCTCCCGCCCGCGGAGGGGGGAAAACCAGGAGCCCCCCCCCCCCGCCCCCAGGAAGGGCACCCTGTCTGCAGTCGTCCCCATATCCAGATATCCTCCTGCCAATGCTCTGAGCGTGGACTCTGGTTATGGGCCTGCAGTCCCAGCTCCTCCCAGCAGAAGTGACTCCATGATCGAAGCTCGGAAACTTCTTGCTTGAGCTACAGCGTGAGCGATCGTGCTGACCCAGGCCCCATACAGCGTAGACACGATTGCAGCGCCTTCTGCCGAGTAGCACAAAGAGGATATAGCCTGCTTGTTGTTCCCTGGCCTCGGGAGAGATGCAGGGACTGGGAAACAGGTTCTGGACATTTGCAGGGGCCAGGCACAAGCTTCTAGATGGCTTTTGTCTGGCTGGTTTTAAAAATTGAAAACTTGGAGTTGGGGGGGTGGATCAGGTACAGGTCTTGGCCAGTGTAAGGGCCTTGGTCATGGTCTGTATCTGGGACCAGGTCAGGGACAGAGTCTGGGTTTGAGTCTGCAACTGGGTCTGGGTTTAGGTCAGGATCTAGGTCAGGGTCAGGTCAGGGTCTGGGCCTGGGTCTGGGTCTGGGTCTGGGTCAGGATCAGGTCAGGGTTTGGGTCTCAGTCAGGGTCTGGGTCTGGGTCAGGTTCTGGGTCATGGTCTAGTTCTAGGTCAGGGTCAGGGCCTGGGTTGGGGTCTGGGTCAGGTTCAGGGTCTGAGTCTGTATCTGGTTTTAAGTCAGGGTTTGGGTCTGGGTCTGGGACAAGGTCCGGGTCAGGTTCTGGATCCAGGTCAATGTCAGGGTCTGGGTCTCAGCCTGATTCTAGGTCTGGATCAGGGTCTGTGTCTGGGCCAGGGTCTAGGTTAGGGTCTGGTTCAGGGTAAGGGCCTGGGTCAGGGTCTGGGCCTGGGTGCAGGTCAGGTTCAGTGTCTGTGTCAGGATCCGGTCAGGCTCTGGGTCTGGTTCAGGGTCTGAGTCTAGGTCAAGCTCTGGGTCAGGGTCTGGGTCTGGGCCAGGTTCAGGGTCTGGGTCAGGAGCAGGTCAGGGTCTGGGTTAGGTTCAGGGTCTGGGCCAGGTTCAGGGCCTGGGACAGGGTCTGGGTCTGTGTCCAGGTCAAGGTCAGGGTCTGGGTGAAGATCAGGTCAGGGTCTAGATCAGGGTCAGTGTCTGGTTCTGGGTGTGTGTCAGGGTTTGGGTCATGGTCAGTGTCAGGGCCCAGGTCAGGGTGAGGGTCTGGGTCAGGGTCTGGGTCATGGTCAGGGTCTGGGTCAGGGTCTGGGTCAGGGTCAGGGCCCAGGTCAGGGTCAGGGTCTGGGTCAGGATCAGGTGAGGGTCTGGGTCAGGGTCTGGGTCTAGGTCAGGCTCTGGGTCAGGGCTTGTGTCTGGGTCAGGTTCAGGGTCAGGGTCTGGGTCTGGGTCAGGTTCTGGGTTTGGGGGCAGGTCAGGGTCAGTCTGGGGACCACAGTTAGGACCCCCGTTGTTGCAGCCTCAGGTTCCCCATTGGGAAGAGGTTCCAGAGTCAGTGCTCTGGTTAGGTTGAGGAGGCCTTAGGAAGGAACTGAGCACCAGGACCCGAGAGGGAAATGGGGACAAGAGAGGCTTCTGAGGTTTCTCACATCATCCCTAGAACCTGCAGATCCTCCTCCTTGGGAGACACAGACACATAGACAGAGAAAGAGATTGAACACAGGAGAGAGGGAAGCAGGAGAAGTCCCAGACTTCCCTCCATTGGGTGGGAAATGGCATCCCATCATTTTGCCCCACTCTGTTCCTGAGAGCGCAGTCACACGGGCCATCCACCCTGGAGGGGAAGGGACTCCACAGGGATGTGTGACCAGGATGCGGGAACGCCAGGAACCACTGTGGGGACCGCCCAGCACAGGGGCGCAGACGAAGCCCTGAGACCTGAACCTGATGTGCACCCCTGGAAGTTCGACCCCTAGGTCGGAATCCACACATTGCAACCTTCCCACCGGAGCTGGGACACAGGCAGAAGGCGGGTGAATTCGCATGGGCCCCAGAGCAGACCCAGGCCCCTCTGGGCTGTGTTCCATGCCCCGCCCAGCCCCCCGCGCATCCTTGCTTTGCCACACGGGTGCACCAGCCCCCTGTGATAGCAGGGACAGAATGCATACAGAGGTCCTACCCCAGACGGCGTCCCTAGAGGGAGAAGCTGGAAGACCCCATGGTGCAGATGGGGAGCCTGGGGAGGCTGAGAGGGTCAGAGGGTCTGCCTGGGGTCACAGTCCTGGGCAGGAGCAGGAGCCCGGTCTGAACCCAGCTCTGTGTCCTCACAGCGGGGACACTGGGAGTACCCAGGCCTCCCGGGGTCTGTGGGTGGGCTGTGTGGGTGTCACTGTATGGACGGAGCGTGGGGTAGAGAGTGAGCCTTGAGCAGCTGGGGGAGGGGGGCCCTCGGGGGACTCATGTGAGCAGGAAGTCGGGTCAGCGGACCCCAGGAAATGGTGACCTCACTTCCCTGACAATGGAGCCCAACAGAACGTGGAACCCAGGTAACCCGGCACCCATATTCCAGGGCCAGCCCCCTGCCCTGCTCATTTGGTTGTAGATCACTGATCAAACAATATGTTTCTTTGCTGTTTCTCCAGACCCAATGGCCAGAAGGCTAGGACAGCGCACCCTGGAAACTCTGCCCCTCGCTGGGAATGGAAACTCAGGACTCACCGAGGCCCCTGGCCCTTTGGCAGCCCAAAGAACCAAAAGGTAACACCGGGAGGCCAGAGTGGCCACCCAGCCCCACACACTCTGACCCGACCTGTGCAGCCCCAGGTCCCCGCCCCGTGTGCGCGTGGAAAGAGGGCTCATGTGGGGGGGGGGGTAGGCCCTGAGCAGGGGCAGGTGGATGGGTCAGAGGTCTGGTAGACAGGTCATGTTCACACCCCAGGTCAAGGCTGGCGGGATGGGACGGGGTTGGGGGGCTGCGAGCTTCTGCCCAGTGTTGATCCAGAGAGCCCCGCAGGTGTGGGTCACTGACCGGGGGCAGGGCTGGGCGCTTACGGGTCAGCATCTAATCTGGGAGCAGCGGGGGCACTGGGCGGGAGGGCAGTGGGGATGGCCGGGCAGGGCTCTGATGCCTCCAGGATGCTACCCATCTGTGTCTCTGAAGCAGGCGACCGATGAAATCGGCCGGAGGCTGGCAGACACCCGCTTAATAGGCCTGACAACTCAAGGCTCTCCAGGAGCAGGGACAGGGGACAGCCTGGGAAGGGCTCTGTCCCTGCCCAGACCCCTGGGCAGACTCCCACGAGGGACAGCGGTCCTGGACCGGGAGCCCGCGGGGGCCGAGCCCAAGGGTGAGAAGACGGGGCTGGGGGCCTGGGGGTGTGCGGGGATGGTCGGTGCTGGGCCCCACAGAGAGGTGCGCCCCAGAGGCTGGTGCGGGGCCGGGAGCAAGGACTGGGCTCAGAGCACCCAGCGGGACGACTGCAGTCGGGGACACGTCCCAATGAGGGTTCCTTCCTGCTGTGGCTTCCCCCGGAGGCCCTGGGCTGGGCTCTGTCTCTGCAAACCCACAGGGTAAGCTTTTCTCCTCTCACAGCTGCTCCAGCTGAGGAGCTAGGGCCGGCTCAACAACACCTCTGCAGAGAGGGACGGTGCCGGCAGCGACTGCAGGAGGTGACGAGGAGGCAGCAGGTGACCAGCCACCTGCTCATGGAGAGACCGTGGCTTTCCAGGAAGAACTGGCTCCTGCTCCTGCCCCAGCCGGTGCTCCTGTTCTTGCCTCTGACCCAGACCCTCCCTTGCATCTGTCCCTTCCCCCGCCCCTGCCTGTGACCCTGATCATGCCCCAGACCCAGCCCTTGCTTCTGCCCCTTCCCCTATCCCTGCCTGAGTCCTGTTCCTGCCCCAGGCCCCGCTTGCCCCTTGCTCCTGCCCTGGTTCTTGCCCCTGCCTGTGCTCCTGTCCCTGCCCCTATCCCAACCGCTGCCCCTACTCTTCCTGCTCCTGCGGGGCTCCCAGCCCCACATCCAGAGCCCACAGCCCTGTGGGGAGAGCTCCTTGTACAATTACCCTTAGTTCCATCCCCCGACCCCGATGCCCCACCCGAATGTTTCATCCCCTCCCCCTGTGTTCTTTCTCCCTGGTAAAAATTAACTGTTGTAGTAGCTTTCTGTGTTCTGTATACTGTTTATTACTTGTTTTAAATAAAATTGCTTGTTTTCACTTGAACTCATCATGAGCGTTAATTCCGTCCCCAGCGCTCTCCCACCACACTGCAGAACATCGCTGCGGGGTACCTCCTCCCCCAAAGGAATCCCTGACCCCAAAGCCCTCCCTGCTCATTTCTCCTCCAGCCCAGCCCCCCACAACCCCTCAGCTGCTTTCTCTGTTCCTTTACCTGTTCTGGATGTTTCTGTAAGTGGAATCACACAGTAGGTGCCTTTGTGCCTGCCCACCTATTTTCAAAGGGGACTCGTTTTTTTCTGTGTTTATTTGACATAGAATTTCCCTTACTCGATATTGAAATCCCTGATGGATTACAGATGGGATGTAGTCATAGAGGCCCCTTTAGGAATTATGGGCCCAATCTCGGGCCGAGATCCCTGTTTCTGCTGGGACATCACAGCCTGACCCCAGACAGGGCTCGGCTGCTTCCTCCTGGGGCCCACACAGAAATCAGGGAAATGCAGAACGTTGGAAGACACACCACAGAGGGCAAACGCATCGCTCCCAACACAAGGCCAGAGAAAGGTTTCCCTGCCTCTGGTCCAAACCAGACTCCAAGTCACGGGATTCCACAGGGACAGAGACCAAACACATGCAAGTCCAAGGGGGAGGACAGGCACAGGGTGCGAATGGGTCAGAGATACATGAGCTCCTGGGGAAGGACTCAGCAAACCCTATAGAGAGAGCACGGGTCACCCTCGGACCAGCAGGTGTCTGGTCTGGGGACTAGCAGCCCTGGGGAGAACCTGAGGAAGCAGAGGTCCGATGCAGGTCCCCGGAGAGAAGGGTGACGGGCGCCCCTGTCTGGGGGAGCAGTGAGCAGCACACACCCGGGCCGCAGGGACACCCCTCACCTGGCAGTACTCGGCCGGGGACTCAGCCCCGGAAAGTCTGGCGCAGTTTTCACAGATGTGTTGTCAGGAGCGTTCAGCAGGGTGGGGGTGGAGAGAGCAGAGAACGGAACAGCGCTGATGCCCAGGGGGATGGATGGGATCCTCGGTCCCAGTCCTCCTGATAGACCGTCCTGTCGCCACTGTCCCCGTGTCGTCCGGGACAGCCCCTCCTGAGACCCCCTCCTCCCCCCACCCTGCTCCTGGGAACATTCAGAATTGTTGGAGGAGGAGGTGGAGGGATCCAGGGTGACAGAAGGCCAAGGAGAAGGAAGGTCAGCACTGCGAGGACAGATGGACGTGCCCTAAGCCACCATCCAGGGCCCGGGCTGGGATGCCCTCGGACCTCACCCCAAACAATGGCTCCTGGTGGATGGACCAGCTTCTGTGGTTTCTCTGCCTCCCTCCCTATCTCATTTCTTCCCTCTGTCTTTCATTCCCCCCATCCTTCCCCTCCACCCCTCTCTTCCTTCCCCCACTGCATCTCCCTCCCTCTCTCCCATCCTCCCTCCCTCATTCAGCAGAAGGTCTAGGGTCCCTGCTCTGTACTGAGCGCTAGGACTTCATCAGGGAGCACCCCCCAAGCCACATGCTCATGTCCGCTGTGGGAGGTGGCAGGGGACAGTTCTCAGGGCTAGGAGTGGTGATGAGAACAGGGAATCTGCTCCTGAAAACAAGCCAGTTGCACAAAGAAAAGAATGGAGAGACCCATGCTTAGTACTGCCTCTAGAAAAACCGAGTCCTGAAAAGTGATGAAAAGTAAGTATATCCTAGACTTCATCAATGTGGGTTCTAATGGCCCATATGCACTGAATCCTAGAAGCAACAGAGTAAATCGTCCTGGGGTCACTGGGGGTTTGTGACACAACTTTTGTGACCACATAACAGCATTTCAGCCAACATCTCCAGGGCCTCCGAGTTTTCCCAAGGGTCTCTGCAATCCTCTGACTCTTCCATCGACCTCCTGGGGAAGCTCTGTCCTGTCATCTTCCTTGTCTCCTGCCTTTGCTGGGACCCTTCCCAGGCCTCCCTACCTTCGCACCCCCCACACGGACCTCCCCTGCCAGGACTCCTCATGTCCCTTGGCCTGGTGTCTGCATCCCGTGCTGGGTCCCGTGAGCCCAGTTCTTGGTGCAAGGACTGTGCGCTCCCTTTGGGGTCCCCTGGCATCTCCCTTGCAGTGGCCGCATCTTCCTCGGCTGGGTCTCCTCTGATGAGTCTGTGAGGCCAGCCTGTGCCCATGTCACGACCTTGGAAGCAAGAGTCCAGAAGGTACAGATGACCTGCTCCCCATCCCAGCGTGGGGAGCCTGGGCCAAGGATGGTCCCCGAGCAGAGGAGGACTTGGGCCCAGGGAGAATGAGGGAGCACGTGGCACCGTGAGCCCCCAGGAGGAGAGTGAGCACCGTGGGGGCCCGGCGCTCAGGCCTGCTGGGAGACCATGTCCCACCTGCACCGGCTCTGTCCCCAGGGCAGGAGGTCGTCGGGGTGTCCACCCTCCCAGGCCGCAGGCTGGCAGTGACTGGCAGGGGAGGAGGCACCACCCATGTCCCTGGGAGGAGGGAGCCCAGGAATCACACCTGCCATCCCCGCGTTATTCATTCAACCCCAAAGAACACATTGACTCATTTTCTAGTCTCTTCTCCCTCCTTTACGAAGAGCAGAGACCAAATGTAAGGATGGCAAGGAAATTATTGTTCAGTAAATCAGTGGGAGGTCCAAGGATTTTTCCACAACACAGAGTCCACACTTGGCCAGCAGTTCAAAGGCCACAGACCCTGGGTCATGCACGTGGCTCTCTGAGGCCATGCAGTCTCAGTGAGATACTGCCTGCTGGGAGACACAGTTGTTCCTATACCCTTGATTCCCAACAAGCATGCATGTCAAGTATTTACGTGATAACTCGAGGCCAAAGGACCGTAGGGCCAGTGTGCTGTACAGCTGTTTCCGCTAGAGCCACATTCTGTATCTGGAGGGTCCCTACCTCTCTTAGCAGGCCCAGAGGCTGTGAGGGAGGAAGCACTTGTGTCAACCACACAGACAGTGGGAATGAAAACATCCCATGAGGCTGTCTACACTGTCCATGGACCTATTATGTTGTCAGGAGCATAGTCAGCTCAGTAACTGGCTGGGGGTTGTCAGGACCCAGGCTGGCCAGAGCTGGAGCACCACAGCTGCCTGCCTGGATGGTGGGAGGCCAAGGGCTGTCCTTTCTGAGACCCGACTGTCTACTCCTGATCACTCAGAGAGGACCAAGGATCCATCCAGTGCCGGGAGGGCCCCACCAGCCCCACAAGAAGTCTGTGTAGGGCAGCGTGCAGGCCGTGGCACCCAGTCCGAGATAGATCCATCTGTGTCTGCTGCTTGGTCTCGTGGGTCGAGGCTGTGCTGGAACCTGGGGCAGCCCAGGCAGAGTGGGGCCAGCAGCACACTCCCCACGGGGAGGGTAGAAGAATTCTGTATCAGCTCTGCACAACCCTTCACTGTTGTATTTCAAGTGCTGCTGTATTTCAGTCAGTGCCCAGATGGACATTTCATCCCTCTTGTGTTAGAGCCCCAAGACTGAGGGACAGAAGACCAAGGCTCCAACTCTGCTCCTGACTCCTGTGTGACTCTGGGCAACTCCTGTCCAATGAGGCAGCCCAGAGAGATAGAGGAAGGGAAAGTGGGCCCATTAGGCTTAAAACCAGAACCAGACCCTGACCCAGAACTTGACCCTGACCCTGGCTCAGAATCAGGCCTTGATTCAAACCAGCACTTGACCCTGATCATCACCCTGACCCTTACCCTGACCCTGGATCAGAGACCCTCACCTAGACCCAGACCCTGACCCTGATCCAGATGCTGACCCTGGCCTAGACCAAAACCCACACCCTGTACTAGAACCATACCCAGCCTAAACCCAGACCCAGACCCTGATCCAGACCCAGCCCCTGACCCTGATCCTGATCTTGACCCAGACCCAGACCCTGACACTGGCCTGGAGCTTGACCCCATCCAAGACCCTAGACCAAATATAGACCCTCACCTATATCCAGACCCTCGCCCAGACCCAGACCCTGACCCTGATCTTGATATTGACCCAGATCCTGATCCGACCCCAGTCCTGACCCTGATCCAGACCCAGACTCTGATTCTGATTCTGAGCCAGACCCTGACCATGACCATGACCAAGACCCAGACTCTGAACCTAACTTAGACCCAGACCCTGAGGCTGACCCAGACCCTGACTCTTACACAGAACCTGACCTAGACCCAGAATCTTAAACTGATCATGACCCAGACTCTGACCTGATCCAGACCCAGACCCTGACCTTGATCTAGACCAGACCCTGACCTGAACCTAACCCTGACTTATGCCCTGACCCAGACCCAGACCTGACCCTACCCAGACCCTGACCCTGACCTACACCGAGACCCAGACCCAGACCCTGACCCAGAACCTGAGCCTGACCCACACCCAGACCCTAAACCAGACCCAGACCCTGACCTACACCCAGACCCAGACCCTGACATGAATGTGACTAAGACCCTGACACTGACCCAGACCCAGACCCAGACCCAGACCCAGACGCAGACCCTGACCCTGACCTAGACCCAAACCCTGACCTGATTCTGACCCAGACCCTGATCCTGACCAGGACCCTGACTCTGACCTGGACCCAGACGCAGACCCTAACGCTGACCCAGAACCAGACCCAGACCCAGACCCTGACCCAGACACAGACACAGACAGAGCTAGACCAGACCCATACCCAGACCCAGGCCCAGACCTGATCCTGACCCAGATCCTAACCTGACTGAAACCCTGACCCTGACCTAGACCCTGACCCAGACCCTGACCTACACTCAGACCCAGACATAGACCCAAAGTTGCAGGTCAGGGTCTGGATAGGGTCTGGATCTAGGTTAGGGAATGGGTCTGGGACTGGGTCTGGGTTGGGGTGTGGGTCTGGGTCTGGGTATGGGTCTGGGTCAGGGACTGGGTTAGGGTTTGGGTCAGGGTCTGGGTCTGGGTCAAAATCAGGTCAGGGTCTGGGTTAGGGTCTGGGTCTAGGTCAGGGTCAAGGTCTGGGGAGGGAACACTTTCACAGCCAGGTGTTTAGTTTGGCGAGGGAGATGGGCTGGCAGAGTGAGCTGGTCCCTGGCCTGGGAAGTGCATTGTGGGGTCCCTCTCTGTTCTCGGGTCTGAGGATGCTCTAGCCAGCTTTGTCCTGGGGCGGTTAGCAGGGAGCGCCAAGCCCAGTCTCCGCTTGATGTCTTCTGTTTTCTAGGGGGAAGAGGGAGGACCCACCACCTGGCGTCTCCCCTGGGGCTCCTCCCAGGCCCAGCCCCCCTCATCCCCACCTGGCCCTGGGTGGCCTAGGCAGTACTGGGCCATGGGGCACTCAGCAGTGGCCCCAGTTAGTCCCACTTGCTCAGGAGCAGTGAGGCGGCTCCCTGTCCCTCGTACTCTGGCTGCCTTGGGTTCCCCACTTGACAATGCGTCTGGCCTACCTTCCACACTCACCTGGGTTTCTGCTGCTGTTGCTGCTACCAAGGCCCAGGAGACATGTACAAGGGATGACTTAGGACCCTTTGCCCAATGCACAAGCATTTGGGGGGATGAACAGAGCATCAGTCCACATCTGCACGCTGGCAGAACAAAAATGTCTTTACAAAGGTAATACCCACATTGTGTTTGATTCCTAGCACCCATGACATAAGATGGGGTGAATCTCTCTTCTCTCTTTTCCTATCATGCCTGGAGGGGGCACCCAGTCACTGCACTTCTCTGCAAAGAGAGGGTGCGGGGAAGACATGAAGATAAGGCGAACTGTGGCATGAGGTCAGGCGGGCAGGTGTTTCTCAGCGCATTCTTGCCTGTGGCCTCCCTGTCTTCCAACCTGGTTGGTACTGTGCTCTCACGCCCTCCATGGGGCACCGGGAGTCCTTTGTCCATAGAGTCATCTCTGCCCATGACCAACACCTCCCAGAGGCTGGCTCAGCCCCTCTCCCAATGCCCAGCACAGGGTCTGCCCCACAGAGGTATTCAGAATAGTCTCTGAATGAGCAGGAGTTGGGGGTGGGGCAGGGGGCATGGGTAGGGGAAGAAGGGGGATTGTCGTTGGGGGTGGTTAGGAGTTATGTCATAGAAAGGTATGACCCATGAATGTCAATCTGGTGCCAAGGCTCCCATGAAGACTAAAACTGGGCTTGGGAATATTGTCCAGACATCATCTAGGTCCTAGGTTCTGCTGAGAAAAAGTCCCGATATGGGATTTTTCCCTCTAGGGTTTCCTGATATTGACAATAGATTCAAGGTCCAACCGTCGCCCTTAGAGAGTGTAAGCTGCGGCCCCCTGGTTCCCCAAAGCTGCCGCCCAGGTAGACGACAGGCAGAGTGTGTTGAGTAAGTACCCACTGGGCAGTTTTCTCAACCTTCTTCCTCCACGGGCCAGGCTCTGCCCATTCTAATCTTAGCTCACAAGTGCCTTTGGTGGAGGACAGCAGAGAGAAGCGATCGGTGGGGTTTGTGGATCCTGTCCAGGCGCCTGTGTGCCATCGCTTGCCTCTTAGCTTCACGACGGATGCATGCCCTGAGCAGCAGGACGAGCCGGGATCGTGCAGACATCTGGTCTCCCTTCTCTTCCTGCTACAGGGGAGGAGTGGGAAGGAAGCCACTTTCAAGGCAAAGTATGTTATAGAAACTGTCCCCTCTGTTCGTGAGCACTCGAGGGCACCAGTGGACAATTCTCAGTCTGCTAGTCGCAAGCATGGCCTTGCATGGCCCACAGAAGCTCTGTGAAAACACAGAAAGGCTACTCAATTAGCCTTTTCAGAACTACCAATGGCACTGGTTAGCCATGACCTTTCCAGGGGAAAGGTACTAACAAGTGAGTCAACGGGAAGTCCCCCGAGGCTCTGAATGGAAGTGAGTGGCCTTGACCCAATGTCATTCAGGACAGAGTCCGTCTGCCTGTCTCTGGGCTCTTTCCACCTGTGTGCAGGGTTGAGCGGGGTAGTTATTCTTTTGAATAACTTTTGAACTGAGCCATGCTCTTTGCCCCTCTGAAATGGTGACGTGAGGTGATGGAGAGTCTTGAATCTGACCTGTTCCGCATCTGTGACTTGATTACCCTCAAGGGTTCAATGGCCGGGGTGAAAATTAGTGTGGGAGCCAGGCCCTGAGCAGGTCCAATAGGGTCAATTTACAATTTAAGGCAGTATTGGAAAATGAGGGTTTCCCCAATAATTCCTCACTTCAGAGCTGTCCCATGATGCTTTCTTCTTTTTACTTTTCAGTCTTGATGGTCCTAAATTGATGGAGATTAATCAGATCTGGAAGACGGATATCCTGACCCCAAATGCATTCAATGCCCTAAATTCATAAACACGACCCTTCCTTCGGCACGGCTGATGAACAAGCCATGGCAGGCCACGTTATACGTTGGGTGTTGCCTGAGTTCCCCAGCCCTTGACCCATCTACCTGGGAGGTAGTCATCTTTTATATAGAGTGAAGATTGGAAGGTTTTCTCCCTTGGTTTTGCTCCCTTCCTTCCAGTCAGTACCAGAGCGTTCTCCTAATGGCCTATTTCTTTCGAAGCATTTTCTTGCCCATGGTTTTCAGGCTTCCGAGTCCTCCAGCACTCCTGAAGCTACCCATCTTTAACCCCCTCCCCTGCTGCCCTGGTGTCTGATCTTGCTCTTCAGCTCACCCCGCCTCACTGTCCTGCCAGATGCTCCAATTGCAGAGCAAACTGTGAAAATTTAGGGCCTGGAGCAAACATTTCAGAATCATTCTTCCTCTTCTACACATTAATTACCAAATTAATCACTCTTCAGGGAGAAGGGCTCCTTTTCCTCCTTGATTCTTCTGCGGGCTCCAGAGCCAAGTTTCTGGGATGACGCGTCTTCTCTCTGCATAAATGGCAATTGATCAAAGTCTGGCTTCTCTTTAATATCCAAAGACCATGTCACTGGTGTTCTTAGGTTTTCCTGCCTTGTTCCAACAACTCTCTATTTTGGGGGAGATTAAGCTTTTTTGGTTTCTTGGTGCTTATCCACCTCAAGGCCCCCCCAGACTAACTCCTTCAGGTCCCTATTCCTACCCTTCATTTTTAATTGTGGTGAAATGCACGTAATAATAAAGGTACTGTCTTCACTATTTTTAATGGTACAGGGCAGCAGCACTAAGTATATTCACGCTGTGGGCCACCATCACACCATCTATCCACAGAGCTCTCTTTATGTTCCCAAACTCCCCTAACTCTGTCCCCATTCAAAAACAGCTCCCCATTTCTCCTCCCTCACCCCTGGAAACCACCACTCTACTTTCTGTCTCTATGAAGGTGACTATTCTAGGGACCCCATGTTGGGCACCATAGAGGATTTGTCCCTTTGTGTCTGGTTTATTTTACTCTGCATGATTTCCTCAAGCTTCATCCGTGTTGCAGCAAGTGTCGGAATTTCCTTCCCCTTTAAGGTGGAATAAAATTCCATTGCATGGATAGACCACGTTTTCTTACCCACTCTTCCATCAATGGACACTTGGGTTGTTTCCTTCTTTTGGCTACTGTCAATAATGAGGCTGTAAACTTGGGTGTGCAAATATCTGTTCAAGTCCCTGCTTTCAGTTTTTTGGGGGTAATGACCAGAAGTGGAGTCGTTGGGTCAGATGCTCATTCTAGGTTGAATTTTTTAGGAACCGCCATACTGTTTTCCACAGTGGCTGTACCACTCCCCATTCTCATCAACGGTACATGAAAGTTTCATTTTCTTCCCATCATCACCCACACTCATTCCAAGTGCCCATTCCTTTATAATACAATTAATCACAAGGGAAAACTCTGGAGGGACAAGGTCATGCACAATGACGTCTCGGAGAAGAATAAAGTCAACAGTTTTCTACGAGAGCCAGGGGTTACTGCAGGAGGGCTGGAGGAGTCAAAATTTCCAAGCAAGAATATTGAAAATGGTCATTTATACTGGAAAAAACCTTTATGTATATTTAAAAGTCCAATTTTCACATCCATTAATAGACTGTATTTATGTGGTAGAATGAAATTCACGCACCCAAATTGCTTCTTTGGACAAAAGAAGAGAGGATTCTTGTCGGCATCTTTCCATGTGGCTATGTTATTGGATAATATTTAAGCAATATAATCTTGCATTTGGAAATCAGTCAAGGGCAGGAATGATCCACATACAAACGAGACAGTAGACAATTAGGGCAGCCAAGTTAGGTTCGGTTGTACCTTTCAGGGAAAATCACTGAAGAGGCTCTTGCTTTGAAAGAACAGGACAAGATCTGTTAAATTAGGGAGAAACACTCGATTTCAGAGCTCATCTCAATGGAATTAGTATAAATAGTGTGGCCCCACAGGCCAATCTCTTTACCTGGGTCCCAACTGAGCCTCCATTTTGCCCAGCCATTCAGAAATGAAATGGTTTTAGGGCAATGTTTTCTGAGCAATGGCCTTCAGATAGTTCAAGAGTAGCGACAAAATAGAATCAAGTAGGAGTTGGGGGGCTAACCCCACTGACTTCGGTGCCCTGCTGTAGGAAAGTGCCACTTCCTCTCCAGAATAGTGCTATTTGGGTTCTCAAGCACTTAATTTAAAGGGATAAAGAACGCCCAGCCTTGGAATTCTAGAGTCATGGAAGTGGGGACTCTGGGTCTCCACCTTCTGTTTGGCAAGCCCTCAGCCCAGATGGGGCTCCGTAATGACTTCTACGAGGTGTCTAATCGGATCCTAGAAGAGCACATGACTGCCATGTTTAATTATTCCAATTTAATGGAGAATTCAGCTAGGTCCCTCTTGGTTTCCTATCACTGATCACGGTTGCGGAGAAGAGGGGCCAAGACCCAGAGGCCCAGGCCCTATTTCTGTTATGCACAGTGACAGAGGAGACTGCCAGGGTCTGAAATCTCCATCTGCAGATGTGTATTTATAGCCATTCTCTCTGAGCCAGCCCTGATTCAGTTGAGGCGGATAATGTACTGAAATGCTATGACTCTGAGTCCCCCTTGAGCACAGACTTCATCATGATTTCATTGCACGTGAGGACGTGGGAGAGCAGCTGATAGTCAAACAACAAAATAACCAGTGCCTAACCATCCGATCAATGGGTATTGATGCCCGGGACATTGGTAGGCGAACCCTTAATTTTGCTCTTTAATAACTCGGCTCTAGTTTAGCAGCCAAAGGACATTTGCATGTCAAGGAAGGGGATTATTTTTTTATTTGCTTTTTTGAAAAACCAAGCTGCTCTGCACATTTTAGGCAGGTCTCTGATATTAGGGATGAGAACCAGAGGCTGGTGTGTTTCCAAGTCTGCAAACAGCTGTACCAAAACCTTGACTGTAAGGATTTAAGACTGCAGTGACTTTTCTGATTAAGATAAACTGGAAGGGCTTAACAGACTTTTTTTTTTCTTTTAAAGGTAACTTACAAGCCCCCAAATCTTCCATGGTCAAAATGCAAGAATGTCACCTTCGGGGGTGATGATTTAATTTAAGCCTTTTATAAAATTCATAAGGAGACTTTTCTTTGTGCTTAAGCTTCTGCCTAATTCCTATTGTTGACAAGGCAGGAAGCGTGGTCTTTGGGTAAATTTGGGGGTCATAGGTCAGAATCCTAACCCATGCCTTGGATTTGGGCAGGTTTCTTGCCATTTTCCATCCCGCGGAGCATAAACAAACACATTTACCTCCCACCTGCCTCTAAGCAGGTGTTGAATGAAATCCAGTCAACTCTATTTACTTTCTTTTCCGCTACTGAGTAGCACGCCTGAACTGTGTAGCTAGATCTAGGGGAGTGGTTTAATATTTTTAAGCCCCAAATCAACAAGCACTCAAGCGACCTGCAATTTACCCTTACCAGTAATTCCAAGGAGCAAAGGATCTGTAAAAATCTGTATCATTTCCTTTGGCTCCTCCCCCATCCCCAACTTGGAAATTCTCAAGGACATACTTTGGCTTGACCTCAGAAGATCTGAGATTATGAAATAATCTCCAGAAGCTGGGACTTAAAGTGATGGGCTCTTGCCTCTTACAAGTTTTGCCCAAATGTATTTCATGATGGCTCCAGTGGTGAGGACGGTGGCTGTAAATATGGTGGCTTGTTTGTAGTGACACGCCTTCCACCTGGCTGGGAACAAGACTGAGGTTGACTCTTCGAGGGGCTATGTTCACAGTTTCTCCAAAACTAGGGAATTCGCGGCCTGGTCAGTCTAAATTTTATGTTGGTACTGGCTCTAAACCACAATTCCAGGTTTCTCAAGCTCGTATTTTTATACAAGGAGCAAGTCATTTTAATATCCCCATATTCCAATATTAACCAGCTACAGTTCTTCATGAAGAAGTCATCAAGAGTACTATTCTTACTGTTTTTTATAGATATCTCTTTGAATCTATAGACAGGAAGCCATAGTTTTATGGCTCTGAGTTTGATGAAGACTGGGTATTGATATATAATCAATCTCTGCATTTTATTTATTTTTTTAAAGATTTTATTTATTCATTTGACACAGAGAGAGAGATTACAAGTAGGCAGAGAGGCAGGCAGAGAGAGAGGAGAGAGGAGGAAGCAGGCTCCCTGCTGAGCAGAGAGCCCGATGTGGGCCTCGATCCCAGGACCCTGGGATCATGACCTGAGCCGAAGGCAGCGGCTTCAACCCACTGAGCCACCCAGGCACCCTAATCTCTGCATTTTAATGGGCAGCAGAACAACAGACTCCTGGCATTTCAAAAGGGAATTGTGAGATCAGCAAAGGCCGGACTGGGATTATCCCCCCTCCCAAATTTAACTTGTATTTTTAATGACAAACCTGCTCCTTGCTACAGAGAATAGCAGGATGGAAGTCTCTAAAATACAAATTAACTCTGTCACATAGTAGACTGGACTTAATACATAATAGATCACTCCATATGGTTAGAAAAAAAACCTGCTGGATATTAATTATTCTAAAGTAAAAAATAATTCTCATGGATATATTCCAATATTTAATTAGTTTGTACTCGGTGAATGTTCCAGAAAGTCAACATGTTTAGTCGGTGAAGGGTACATTTTGTAACCAACAGTGTTCACTAGGATGCCAAGTTGCACAAAACCACATGTACTATAGAAGTGTGAGGAGGTTTTTCTATGGCTTGGCCGTTGACTGGAAGTACGCCTTTAAAAAACATTAACAGGCCAACATCATTTTGGCTGTGCTTTGGCATGGCCCTTTAGGGGCAGACTTGAGAGATGATTCAATCTTTTGCTAGTGTAGACTGAGAAGTACTTCTTCAAAAAATACCTGCTGGTTTTGTCTCCAGGTACACTTTAGGATGGTGGGATGGCTCTCTATTCAGCTAGGTTTTTGTCAGATTCCTCTTTTCTCTAAACAATGTCAACATTTCCATCTGTTTCTTGCCTTCTATAGTGCATGCATCACTGCCAGTCAATCACATTCTCAGGCCCTTGCCAAGGACCACCTGTTGGTAAGCTTTTATTAAAGGTTGGACTGATTTATGGACAATTCTCTGATGAACGTGGAGTCCATCCTTTCTTCTTCTTCTTCTTTTTTTTTTAAGATTTTATTTACTTATTTGACAGAGAGAGAGAGAGAGAGAGATCACAAGCAGGCAGAGAGGCAGGCAGAGAGAGAGTAGGAAGCAGGCTCCCTGCCGAGCAGGGGCTTGATCCCAGGATCCTGAGATCATGACCCAAGCCGAAGGCAGAGGCTTTAACCCACTGAGCCACCCAGGCACCCCCATCCTTTCTTCTGAGGTTTAGGGCTTATCCCTGGATCAAAACTTTCCCTTCTGTCTCCAACCCATCAGCAGTTCTGTGGGTTCCATCTGACCCACCAACCTTCCTCCACCTTTCCACCTCATTGTAGTTGTGATGTGGCCACCTCTCCCTGGGACTGGTCTTGCTTTTTTTTTTAATTCTTTATTTATCATTTTGGAGAGAGAGGAAGAGAATGAGCGAGAACAGGGGGAGGGGCAGAGGGAGATTCTCCAGGAGACTCTGCAGAGTGGGGAGCCCAACATGGGGTTTGATTTCACGACCCCGAGATCATGACCTGAGATTAAACCAACAGTCGGACATTCAACCAACTGAACCACCAAGATGCCCCTGGTCTCTCTTTTCTACTCTTTCTCTCATCCCAGGGGTTGGTTGGCTATGCTGCTGTATGGGCCGAAAGCTAAGAGTGGAATGATCTTCCAGCTTCTGGGAGTAACCCAAATTTAAAAATATGCAACAGAGACAGAATGTGACACCCAAGCCCTAAAATACTTACCACATGCCCCCACACAGAAGTTTGCATATACCCATCCTAGGTGATCCTTTCTCCTTCAGAGGCCCAAATAGTCATCCACTCACTCACTCACTCATTCATTCATTCATTTTCCTAATACTCTTTCAAAATACAGATCTTATTTTGCTTTTTCCTGTTTTGACAGCCTCCTTTTGACTTAGAACAAAATCTAGACTCTACCACAACTTACAATTCTTTGGTGATCTGGCTTTACCTATCTTTCCAACATGTCCCTATCACTTTCCCCGTTACTACCTAAGTTCCGTGCATCCTGACTTTCTACAGCCTCAGGGTCCTTGAATTCTGTGGTCCCTCTATCCAGAATATTCTTCTCCCAGCTTCTCATGGCTGGCTTTCTTTCCACTTTCAAAGTGTCCCACCCATAGGGGACTCCCCTGAGCACACTATATCTCGATTCCTGATTTGTACAGAGGGAGTGTGTCTAATAATTACCCCACAGGCTGCTATGCAGACATCAAAGGGCCAGAATGGGGCCTGGCATGTAGGACCCATTCAAACAATGTCAGTTATGATGATTATTGAAGGAAGCCATCCCGGGCACTCTTTATTTCTGCCTCTCACACTTTGATATAATCTTATGTCTGTCCCCCATATAGACTGCATGCCCCAGGCAGAAGGACCCTCCTAGGGCTTGACCCAAGTTGGTTGGCTCTTGGGCTCCTGGCACAGTGCCTGGCACACAGGGACAGGAAAGGGAGGGGGCAGGGAACATCTCTCTCTGGTCCATAACGTCCTGACTCCCTGAAAAACTGCATTCACTAGAGGCATTTTGGAAGTGCACCGATATCGCTCCCGGAGTGGCCTCAAGAAACAGCCTTAGGAAGCCTACTTCTGAATCAGGTAGAGGAATGTTAAGAATATTTTTAGTACACCTCTCAGGTGGAGCCCACAAAAGACATCCCTTATAGGGTAAGTTCTAGAAATCACTTTCCTTCCTCCAAATTCTTCATATAACTTCTGTTCTCAGAAGGTTGAGAACTTTGTACCTTACTTGGGCTCCCTTCCAACCTGGGCCCGCATTCCACGTCTTCTTCGTCCTACATTTGATTCAAATTTATAGTTTATCTCTTCCCGATTATTTTTCAAATTCTCACTCTTTTGCCTTCTGTACTTTCTTATAAGCAACACCAAATTCCTGGCTCGTGTAAATCACTTAAGTTGAGCCTCAGTTTCCTGAGCTGTAACCTGGATGAAATGTGCTGATGAAATGTGCAGAGAGGAGGGTGTGGAACACAGCAGCCATGAATACAAGCCTCTCTTTCCTTCGAACGAGTTTGCGATTCAGTAAGAAGGCGGGGAAGCAGGATTCAGTACAGATCAAGACGCTAAATGACCCCAAACAAATTCCCATACACTCCAATTATTGATACAGAGATGCTACAAATCTACATTCACCTGACAACACTGTGACTGAAGTGGCCTCTTTTGAACATTTATTAAAAAAGCAAAATGTATGTTCATCTCAAATAGAACAGTTAAAAATGGTAAAGCAATACAAAGGACTTGTTACTAGCAGCATCCAGTTGTTAGAATTTCCCGCCCTGCTTCTCCGTCTGTTCAGGGCAAGCCCGGCCGTCCAAAGCTTGCTGCTGCCTACGCCTCCCTCGTCGTAGTGCGGCTCAAACCGAAGTTTATAAAATTAACGATTTAAGGTTAAATAAGCTTAAATAAGGGCGTTAAATACAAGACACTTCCTCAGAGCTTCTGTACAAAGATAAACAAATTTGGCATTGTATACATGGGATTCTGCTGGCTCCCCGCCGACGGGAGGTTCTAGGAGGTTCTAGGACATAAGCAGGCGTGCGCTACTCTTCCGCAGAGCGTAACTATACACAGTGAGCTAAGAGTCGAAGGGACTGCTTACTGAGCCATATACAAGGCATATGTTTTTTTTTTAAACTCAGGACACTTTTAATATTCAGGCACCGTTTGCTCCTGCAAATAAATAAGTCTCTAAATGAACTGCATTCAAACTAGTGTTAAAGACATCAGTGTTTTGCACTTTTTTGTATTTTTTTTGTTTTGTTTTTAATTTTCCCCACACGGCTTCTCCAGCTAGTTACTATGCCTCTTTCTTATTGCTATGATAATGTGGCTGTGAGAAATAAAACTGCTGTACATCCAAAAAAATAGAGCACCTTTAACATTAAAGTATATGTCTGATTATTTGTTTCCAGGTTTATCTTACAATACTAAAGCCCCGACTGTGGTCAATTGCTTTTACCACGGCTACCGGTCACCTGATGCACGCGACGCGGAGCCCCGCTCCCTCTCTCTGGAGGTATGCCCGCGCCCGAGCACCGGGGCCGTGGAGTCCGACACAGAGGCCCCAACCGACGCCGGGCTTTACATTCATCTCGACACCGGGAGTTACATTCACGTGCACATGGCCTCGTGTCCTCGCTGCTGTCACCAGACGGCTTCCGGGAGCCAGGGGCCTCCCTACCCTGCGGGGTGGATGGTGCTGGACGGGGTGGGACGGCAAAAACATCTACGATTGGCAGCAAGCACACTGAGAAACCACGCGTGAGCGAGTTCCCGGGGGGCGGGGGAGGGGGCGCGGNCCCACCCCCACCCCCGCAGCGGGCCAGGGCCGGGTTACGACTTTTTGTCGATGGTGTTGAAGAACCACTCGGTGAACTTCCGCAGCTGCGCGGTGGCCGTCTGCGACTCCTCCTGCAGCCGCATGTTGTCTTGGCGCAGGTGCTGCACTTCGGCCTGCAGGACCGCCTTGTCCTGCTTCTCCTGGGGAGAGTGCATGCAGCCGGCGTCACGCGCGAGCCCGGCCCATCCCCTCTCCCGGCGGGGCTCAGAGCATCCCGGGGGCCCAAGGCCTCTGCCCCTTTCGTTGTGACCCGTGGAACTGGGGCTCTGCCACCAAAACCCTTGAAACTGTCAACCTTGTCCCTGAAATTCCCTTCATTCTCACGCCTCTAGATGAACCCTGGCTCTCCAGAGGACACTGCTTTCCCAGCTGCTCACTAAGCGGGGAGAGGTTGTCACCTGTTGTGGGAAGACTTGGGGCCTGGAGGGCCTGGAGCGCCAGCCAACAGCTTATCCCTCAGTGCCCAGGCAGTTTCTTCCCGGAAAACTTCAGCTCCCCTGAGAAGTGGGACGTCAGGGTACAGGACCTGCCACCTCTGCACGATGCAATTATCTACTCTTGCTTCCAGTCCCTCCCATCGTGAATGGAAGATTCTAGAATGTGGTTTGCTTTTCTTCTTTCCCCTACTACGTGTCATGTTTGTTGATGATTCCAAATCCAATCCAGTCTCTCCACCACTTCCTCTCTGTGATCTGGAAATCCACCCCTCAAGCCCTTTTCCACCGCCACTTCCTGTACCTTGCCATCACCTTCAGCCTCCCATGTCCCTACCACCACCTCTTATCCTTTTAGAATCATCTCTCCAGTATCCACTCCCCCAATAATTATCTAATGCACCAGTCTTACCTTATTTTCACTGTCCCCTGCTGTGACAGCATGTCTCCTCACCCTGCCTGGACTCTAGGTCCCTTGGTTTAATCCTATCCTATAGGTACCCCAGGGGCTTTGTCTCTTTCTCTCCCTCCTTGTCTTGATTTCCTGTCTCAACTCTTATATATTCAACTCTCCAGCTATCCTATACCCTCAGCTGGAGGCAGGGTGATGTCCCAGTTTGCTTGGGACATTTCCGGTTCTAGCTCTGGAGGTTCTGTATCCCAGAACCTTTCCACCCCAGGCAAACAGGGACAGGTGGCCATCCAAGCGGGTGAGAGACACCTAACTCTGCCAAAGGAGGATCGCTTTAACTGAGGCTGCAAATTCAGATGGACCTTCAGCCTTGCTTGGCAAATCCTATCAAGTATTACCCTGTGCATTTACTCACTACTCCCTACCTTACCCTCGGGCCTCACACCCCTCCTACTCCTGCCACCACCACTCACTCTCAGCTCACAACAGCTGGAAAAATGAAACCATCAGAGGGGAACCCTGTCAACCTATTTCTGACTACGTGTGTGTGAACCTATGTACGCATGTGTGTGTGCACATACACACACACACTGCTTTATGTATAAACTTTGCTCGTTCCGAATCGAGGCTAGCCCCCACCTTCCAGGCATCACCCTCTGGCTCTTCTCTTGTCCCCACCATTATTTCCTTCCCAACTGGATCATTCCACCTGCGTTGACACCAGCTGTAATTTCTCCTTTCTTCGACAAACAAAGCAGTTTCCTCCGAAATCTCCCCGCTGCCCTCCCCCAGTCACACTCTGTTCCATTCCCACAGACAGCACAGTGGCTACCCGGTGCAGGGCTGATGATACAACAAGGGCTCAGCAAATGTTTGGGGAATGAATTAGTTCACTTCTGTGGGGACTGACCACGCACACCTGGATGTGTTGGGCAGAAGCTGTGAGGGTCATGTAGCTGACTCCGTGGGAATATGAGAGCTTGGGGAAAACAGGCTTCCCAGCAGCAGCTAACTCCTCTCAGGTCAGCTCATAAATAGTTGGTACAACTGATCACTCACCAAACCAAAAAACGCTAGCCTGTGTGTTTCTACCTTGCTCTGAAGACTGGCCGTCCAGAGGGCTCACCCTCATTTAGCTCTATTTCCTGCAGTTCTTAGGTCCCCTTAGCATGAAAAATAAGAGCTACAGACTAGAAAAGAGAATTAGGCCTTAGGAGTCTCCGTTTGGCTTTGACTAGGGTGGTTATCTTTCCTGAGCGTCTTCATTTTTATTTCTACGGGTTGGAAGGGGGGGGGATTGTGCAAGACGGACTTCTGATGGTGGATTGCGACGGATCTCCTTACCTTCCGAAGGTCAGTCTGCAGCTGTCGAAGAATCAGCTCCAGCTGATTGACCTTCCCCGTCAGTGTGGATGGAGACCGCTCCCTAGGGAACAAGGGTGGAGTCAGAAGGACTCAAGGCCATTGAAGTAAAGAAGCGACACTCAGTACTTTTGTTGGTAAAGTTTTCATTCAAAGAATTATTTCAGGTGCTTAGAGCCCAGCAAGCAAATAAATAATATTATGTCAGATTTGGAAAGGGAACCTATTGCTGTTTTGGGAGAAAATCCCTTCTTGGTCTCTGTTGATTTAAAGAGGGATTCAGAATCTGCAGGCATATATGTTGGTAACAAACAAACAAACACATAAGACAGATTATCTAAATCAGGTCCTGAGAACCAAATGTAGACTTGAGTTCCCCAATTTGTTTTTCTTTATCAAGAAAATACCATGAAGGTCATTACCCAGATGAGTGGGCCGGTTAAGGGTCACAGGAGTTGATATAACAGTTGGAATCAGGGAAAGAATATAGACCCCGTGGGTGATAAACATGCCAAGAATATAGGGGCACGAGATGGTTCCTTTGGGTGAAGCTGGGGTCAAGGACAAGGCTGCCGGGGGAGCTGTGCCCTTGGCAGGCCTGCACGTGCCACCTGGCAGCGGGGAACCGATCAGCAAGGTCCCTGTCCGTCGGGGGCTGTGGCAGCAATTACCGGCAGACGCAGAGCCCGGGCCCCACCTTCCCTCCCTCTGTCAGAGCGCCTGGTCGCCATGGGCACGGGTGACATGTCTTGGCAGGCAGGGACCGCCCACAGCAGAGCACTTCTGCTACCAAGAGCCGCCCAACCCAGCAAGGATGGGGAGCAAGGAAATGATCTCCTGGTGACCCAGGACTTTGCTGAAACTATTACTGGGGGGTCTGGGGAGAGGAGGCGGGGGCGACCCAGGGGCTCACATACCCAGTTGTGTCCATGAACTCTTTGCCGCTGCCTGGGTCTACACATAAAGGAGGCTCCTGTGCGCCTTCTAGGTCCTGCCCGTGTTGCATGTCGGTCAGGGTACAGAAGGACGCCACTCTCTGGTCTGAGCAGGGGAGACACACACACCAGGAAAGTTTAGTACCAGCCGCAGAGCCATGTTTGTGGAAGCCAATCTAGTCACTAACCCCAAACACCCCGTTCCCCGGCCCCCCATCAGTGACGGCTCTGTTTTAAACAAAACAAAGAAAAACCAACTCAGGCAAGCTGCTGACAATCAGAAAGCAACAGGATTGGCTGTCCTCGTGGGGCAGCTGTATGGCATGCGCACATCACAGCCCCGGGGGACAATTAGCAGATCCTCGATTTGCTAGAGCCAATTTGCTTTCTTCTTTCCACATCCCAAGAAATGCCAAAGCTGCCGGGCCGGGCGCGAAATCACGGCGTCGCAGGATGACTTGGCTGATTAACAGGACCGAGGAGATGGCCCCCTCCTCCAGGGGGCCCCAAACCTGGCTGGAGCATCCTGGAGACATAGCAGCCAGGACCCACGTCCCCGGTGCGTGCCAACCCTCTGAGCTCAGAGAACCATGCAGGCGTGCAGACACGTGACATAAAAAGAAAAGGTTACAGCGCATCCAGAGCCCGTGCTCAGCCCGGACAATCACCTAGATAGGACGTGTGGTGACAGAGCAGCCCAAGTTCTTCATCTGAGTCAAGACCTGAAATAAGATTTAGAATTTCCTATGAACAGCAGTATCTCGATGCACCCGGAGGCCTCTGGGGCCCACACGAGACTCAGATAATGGGGTCCCGGAGAGCTTGAGTGCACGCGTGAGTGTCGTGTTGGATGAGCGTGACCCTTGATAGCCAGCAACATGCAATGCCGAGCAAAGTGGTTCACCGTGGTGCATGTCATGATCCCGGTTGGGTGCACGCACTTGTGAACGATAAAGAGCAGCGCGTGTCTCACACAGGCGAGGCCAACTGTAAGAACCTGTGACCATTTGGGGGTTGCTTAAATGGCTCGCACCCTGAACGTGAAACAGTGGTGGTGAGCGAGCTTGGCTACGGACTCTTACTACAAACAGCAGTGACGACTACCCGGCTTTATCTCGGTGCTGGGCCATTTCTATTCTTGGCACCCGTAACTTCACATTCGGGATTTCCCGAGCTAGGCAGGAAAGGGAATGTAATATCCTTGGAAAGAGGCACCAGCCTGGCCCAGCTCTGCGGGTAGAACACGGACCCAGGAGCAGCATCGGTCCAGAAATGCCGAATGGCATCCCGCGTTCGAACAAGATGGAGGTGAGAACTGGGAATCTATATCTAATTATCCGCTTCCCCCACTCCCTGGTGTCTCTTTCCTTGGTGCCCAAGCACACGTATGTATCTACAGTCCAATCCAAGGGCTACAGCAGGTGTGTAAGTGCTGTGGTGTCTTTTTCATATGATTTGATTAATGGCTGAGAAATTGCACTCGGGTCCCCGTCAGGGATGCTCTGTTCTTAATTTATCCCACTCTGTCTCCCTCCGGCTGCTGGACGAGTCTCCTAATGAGGCTACCTGCTTGTCTGGCTTATAGAGGGTCTTGCACTTCCTGTTAATGAGAAGGATGGTGGAGGCTGTGGGGCTCATGAAGGAAAGTGCGCTGGCACAGCACAGGCACGGTGCTGGGAGCTTGCGCCAGGGGCCCAGGCCCTCCCTGCAAAGGTGCTGAGCGCCCTGCGGGTCCACGGGGCGTTCTCCAGCCTCGCAGCCCGCTTCCCTAGATCAGATTTCCCAACTCTGTGACAGGGACACAGATGTCCTTCTGGGGGCACGCATGATGGGGCTCAAGTGGCTGGGGCTGAGAGCAGCTCCAGGGGTGGGGTGGGGAGGGTATGGGGCTGCCGTGACATTCAAGATAAAGCCCTGTGTTCTGTGACAATCCTGAGTAACACTTGGCACTTAAAAAAAAAATCAGTGGTGGCTATATTTTTATTCTACAGTAAATTTACCTACAAAAAAGGAATGTCAAAACAGATAATTTAGTTTTCTCACTCTTTTAAAGAGTTCCATGGACTCATCCAGATTTTATGCAATCCAGTGATAATTTGGAGTTTTTCCATCTTTCTTAATACATTTGAGTCTGATGGTCCAGCTGAACTATCTGGATGAAAATGTCTTCACTTGCTCCATCTATTTTTACCTTAATTGACAAAATATCCACATATTTGACAGAAAAAGGACTTGCTGCTGGCAGTCACTCGAGTATTCCTTGGGGAGAAACAAGGTCCTACTGGTCAGGAGGCAAGAACCCAGAAGGGGAGTTTTGCTAGTAATGTAATTTCACAAAGAGGATTTCACTTTGGATCTGAAGCTGGGACGTTGAAATCCAAACAGAACAGTGCTTGAGTGAGTGCAGACACTTAACTGCCCTGTGAAACAGCGAACTGTAGTGACAGTTTGTAGTGGACGCTTTATTCTTCCCCAGCTTATTTCTGTGATGATAAATATTCAGCAACCTAGTAGTACTGACATTGAACCGAGCGGCACAGACAAAACCGTAAGAAGACAGGCAGGGGAGCACTGAACGTCATGTAAACGGTGACTGCGGCAGAGATGATCCCCTACAATCTACACAGACAGACTGTTAGTCCTTTTCCTTCCCATTCTTCTCCTGCAAGAACATCTGGCTGCGGGGGAGAGGGACCCCGGGCACGGGGTACACATGGAACACTCCACCCCTTTAGATCACCTTAGAAAAACCTTATTTCAATGCAGTTTCCTGTTAGCGCCTTTGCTAACCATGCCAGAGGATGAACGGTCAACAAGATATTCCACACCAATCTAGAGCTGACTTGGCAAAATAGCTGCTTGTGAGTGACTCCCATGGCCCAGACGGGCAGCCTGGAGCAGGAATGCCAAGACTGCACCAGGGAGGAGGAGGGCTCTGATGGATTAGTCATGTCTGCCCAGGAACAGAACTCTTCTAACGTGGCTCTGCTATCAGTACAAAGGACAGAGATGCTGGGGCTTTGTAGCTACATGGAGCAAATTCAAGGTGCTGATACGGAGCACTGGGCTTATCAGATCCTGGAAAGCTGACTAACTGGCAACCAGGAAAGAAGAACAAAAAAAAAAAGGTTACACTGCACTTTCGACATAAATGCTTTTGGCTTAAACCTTGTGCAGCCTGCTCATAAATGCTGCAAGATAATGGTCTAGAGTCTGCCTCTCAGTAATGGGCAAAGAAAAGTGCCGGGATTATGCCTCATTTGAGATACAGCTATTGTGACTGGCCCGAGACAATTTCCTTACTTTTGAGATCATTTAAGTCGATTTACTGTATTAAATTAACTTCGCATTTTTCATCTTAATAGCACTTTTCTTTTGTTTTTTTAAACCAATTATGTCACTTTGTTTATGCTTGTACACACACACACACACACACACACACACACACACACACACACACACACACACACTGTCCCTATTCAAGTACCAGTAACTTCAGCAACTTTATCAAGGTTGAGCATCCGCTTCACAACTGAAAACAGGGTTCATTATAAAAAATTAGGCTTATTTACTCTGTTTAAAAACCAAGGGCATACGGAGCATAACAGATTCAAAATGTAAACTTGTATTTTTTTTGGAAAATACATTTCCGTGGACTACTTCACTCCCACAGTGGGGCCTGAAAAATGAGTGCTGACTCTGCACACGTCTTGCACACGCTCGGGGCACACACACCTCCGAGTGCCCGTGGGAAGATGGCCGTTGTCACCACCAACCTCGGCCTGAAGTCCAGAGGGGAGGAGGAGACTGCTCTGTTGTTCGCCGGGGGACCAGCAATGCAGCGTCTCCCATCATTCATTTGTAATTTCACCTTTTAAAACACGTCTGCATTTAAAACATCATCTGTCCAACGAATGTTCACCACCTGCTGCCTACTTGTGATATTGTGATAAAGGAGAACTGTTTTAAATTCTAGCACTTTTGAAGAGACTCCAGTTGCCTTCCCCTGCTTCACCACCGGACCCACAACCAGCTTTTCCAGTTGGGTTTGTTCACTTGCCCACACTTGTGGGGGAATGGGATCTATTATATATATTACTTGGTAATAATACATAATATTATTATTACCACACCTTACATTATTCCACCCAAAAAAGGGAATGACGCTTGCAAGGCCAATAAGTGATGATCTTCCTATATTGCATAGATCACTGAAGAGTTCTCATGCAAAAGGGGTCACAGCCCACCCCTGAGAAACAAAAGGACTGCACACACCAAGACACACTTCAACTGGACTCTGCCCGTTTTTTGAACTTGACTGTTGCAGGAGCGTGGAGTCTGGGTCATGGGCTCACTGTCCTTGATTTATCTTCTCCCTCACGGGCCTATGAAGGAGATGCCTGTGTTCTGATATTTGGTCTGATGGGCAGAGTTTGGTTATCTGCCTCTTTTCAGTAAATAGATTTCTGGTCAAAGCATAGATCTCCCTTTTGGCTCTAGCTACATACGGTTGTAATGCACAAAAAGATGGACTATTTTATCTTTGTAATGATGCCAGCTGTGAGTATTCATCAATGCTTCCCAGAGTGTGGGGCCATTTTTCATTTTCCCAAGGTGTGAGCTGGTAGCTCATTATCATTCTGAATTTACATGTGTGATGGAACACTTTTCAAATACTTATTTTGTAATTCTACTTTTGTGGACTGTGCGTCCATGTGCTTTGACCGCTTGTTTATCAGGGATTTGGTGTTTTTTACTGGTTAAGCCCTTCCATGCACTTGGGATGGCCTGGTTTTACCCATCACGTTTACTACAAATCCTCCCCCATGTTCCCGTGTTTACCTAAATGTTCTCTTTCAAGTTCATAAAAATATAAGTGTTTAAATAGTTTTATCTGGCCACATTATATTTTGTATGTTCTCTCATTACCCATAATTAAAGCATTACCTTGCTTCTAAGATGGTAATCTTACTTTACTGTCTCTAGAATTGACTTTTCTAAATCCTAAATCCAAGTGGAGTATATAAATTCTTTTCTGGTTTAACTCTAAATTTTGTTCAGATTTTTGGCCTGGGCTCCTCCTCTTTCTCCAAAAGGACTCATTTCTATTTTTTTGAATCACTATTATGCTTTTTAATTATTATTAATTTACAGTAGACCTTTTTTGGTGGAATATTTTTCACCTATTTCCAACAGGACGCAACTAAGCTCTTTAACATATCCTTTAGATATCTGAATTGAAATTGTATGAAATCTACAAATTAATTCAGGAAATTAATTGATTCAACATCTTTACTATAAGCTTTCTACCCATTCTTATCTTTACATATATTAGGACTTTTCACTTAAAAATTTATGTGTTATGTGATCAAAATTATGTTCTGACCAAACATCTTAAAAAACGTTCTAAGAAAAATTAATCATTGATTTTATTTATAAATTGCATTGAAAATTCATTTGCCAGTTCACAAAAAGTCTATTTGATTTCCTTCCTTTTTGTTTGCTTTCACAGCTTTAATAGAATCTTTTTAAAGTATAGTTAAGTTGGTTAATTTTCACGTTTTATTTTTTTTTCCATTAAATAAATGTTTCTGAAAACAGTACACTTTTGTTTAAGGACTATTCTCTGGCTACAGTCCAAAGATTTTAATAGGTAGCATCTTTTTATCATCACTTACTAAAAAATAAAATAATGCCCTCATATTCCCAAATGCTGCCTAGAATAATGATTATGAATTAAGAGCTCCAACTGCTGAGAATTTTTTATGTTTTTCTTCTATTTTTCTTATTTAATTCTATTTTCATTACCTCGTGGCCAGAAATGTATGGAAATGCTTTTGTCTTTGGAGAAGTCTCACTCACAGTAATAGAATATCCATTACGTTCTGTGGACCAACAAGAGTTTGGATATATTTATATCCCCTGATTGGGGCACATTCACGTGGTGGTCCTGCTCTCTCTTTTTTTTTTAAGATTTTATTTATTTATTTGAGAGAGCAAGAGAGTGAGTGAAAGAGAGTAAGAGTACAAGTAGGGGGAGCTGCAGAGGGAGAGGGAGAAGCAGGTTCCCCGCTGAGCAGGGAGCCCGATGCGAGCCTCGATCTCAGGACCCTGGAATCACACCTGAGCTGAAGGCAGACACTTAATGGACTGAGCCTCCCAGGCGCCCCGGGACTGCTCTATTTTTGAATGGTACGGAAAAAAAAATCTAAATCCTTACACTCACATACCCAGTGTCAATTTTAGCTCTTAAACAAAGGTAAATACATCATATGCCAAGGTGTGGAACACAAACAGATCGATGGGGAAGAGGCATCCTGCTTGGGTGAATCCCACTGGTAGATTCTCCAAGGATCATGGTACCAACAGGCAGACACGTTCCATTTTGGGAAGTGCATTTTCAGATGTGTTGACTACTTACATCGATGTATGGGCACAGCATTGTTGCAGAGTGCTCTGAGCTCAGCACGGCATTCTGAACTGCCTTTATTAGCTTGAAACAATTAAGCAGACACATGGGGGATTTTATGGTCTATCTTTATCATGTTTAGTCTAGCTCAGAAATGGTTCTGGGAACTGGTACAAAAAGATCAAGTTGTCGGCAGGGCAACTGGGTTATCTTGGTGAAGACATTTCTCTGTAAAGTGCTGAGGTGATGGATGATGTCCCCTTGCCACCACGCCAGCGTGTGTCAGGGCGGGCCTGACACCGACACAAGGGAATCTGATTAGCCCAAGTCTGGAGCTGCAAATGCCCAACTGTGTTTTCCTAAGCGAGCTATTGTCTCAAGGTGGTATGTTGCCGTACAGAAGAGCACTGAACCTCACTGTAATTTTGAAATACAATTTGTAAATGTTTGGAAACTTCAGAAAGGTCAGATAACCAAAGTCCTCTCCCCTGGCAATGGAATCCCATGATCTCTCTGTTTGGCTCAGGTGCCATGCACCCAAGGCACCAGCTGTCTGGTATTGGCATGGCATGCTTTTTCTCCCTTGGCCGGGGGTGCCAACTCACACCTAGACTCTAACTTCAGTTCAGAATTACACTCTGATGAACAGGACCACAGAAGTGGAAGTTTAAGACTGTCAGAAGCCTTCCATGCTCTTTGGTAAGGGTCCTCATTTAATGGACAAGAAGGCTGAACGAAGCTTAATGCAAACAGTCAAGGACCTCCAGGGATTACTATCGAACATTCACTGTTGGCCCAAAGTTGGCCACTATGGTAGTTAAGGAACTTGTCCAAAGGCCCACAGCCCAGTTGCTGAGCTGTAGTGACTGTGACCAGAGTCCCCGGATTGAGACGTCAGTCACGGCTGGGTGCGCCATTTTGCTTTCTCCACTTCCAGCTCTTAGCCTGTCTTCTGAAAAGATCCATTCCAAAGCAGTGATTTTATTCTGAAGAGGTAGAAGGGAGCCAAGCAAAGACACAAATGGCGGGGGGGTGGTATGGATCCAGAGATAAGCCGATAAATACTGTTTTAAATCTGAAAAATGAGCACGAAATGCAAATGGACCTCCAGAGGTCAAAAACTATGCCTTGAGTTGGTACAGCTCAGGTAGCCTGTGCATTTGATACCTACGTACTCTTCGGGACTAGCTCTTCTCATTGAGTTATCTCACCATGTCCTTGATAAATAAAGACAAGATAAAGAAAATAAGCAGTCTACTCTCGAGATGCTCATCATCTAAGAAGAAGACACAGACAAGTGAATAAAGCAGAATTCAGCCTGGCAAGTACCATGCAAATACTTATGCAGTAGAGAACACCGCAGAGGACAGAATAGATGCTCTTTTATTCTCCTGGGGGCAGTAAGACAACACAGTGTGTACAGAACATGCCAGACAAAGTGCTCTTCCCTGCTGCCTAGACAGAGGTAAAGACAGCGTTTCTGCCCTTTGGGGCTAGGTCGCACCTAGGTCAGTTTGGAAGCCCAGGAAGTAACTGGGCCATGGCCCTGGGGTTCTAGAACCATCTTCTGGTAATATCAAGGGAACGAAGGCTCCAACACAGAGCAGACGGGGCGTTCTGAGTCTTCCACATGGAATAAGTACTTTGCGAGGAGATGAACCAAGGACCCTCACTCCTATTAGGGGAGCAGTACGAGCCTGTTCATTTTGTAGAAATTTCCTAACAGTTTTCCTTTCCTTCTTTATTGAAGCTAAACGTCCCTGGTGTCTGAGCTTGCGAGTAGCCTTCAGCTTCCTCACGCCCCCAAAGCTTAGGGCCAGAGGCACTGATCCCCATTACTGGAAGCAGGAGAGAAGAGATGGGCTGCTGCTCTGGCGGCCGCAGCCCCTCCCGTGGGGACCGCGGTGAACACAGCACTCGACGACCCAGGCGCACGGGGATTCTCAAACAGGCCCTGCTCAAACAGTCCCGTCTCCCTCGTCACTTCTGCCAGTCACCCCAGGGGCAGCCGTAATCCTAGAAGGACAGCATCCGCAAATGGCCTGCATCATGGGTTGCTCATGTGCCCACAGGTGCGGTCCCGAGGACGCGGGAGAAGCATCTTCCTTGTTTGGGTCTGCCTTTACCTTTGCGCTGGGAAAAAGGTATTTACTACGGAGCAGCTTCAACCTTCTAAGATCCACATCAGTGCGGCAGCTGGTGGGGGCCCTTAGAGATGGCCGTGCCCCCGGCCGCCCTCAGTGACCACGCTGTTGGAGGAGGAAGCTGAGGCCCAGACGGGGAGATCCAGGGACTTGGGTCACACAGATCTTGCTGCATCTGCATTTAGGCCAAGCCGCCAGATCCCGCGTGCATGCTGGCCCTGCCAAACCAGGCCTTCTGAAGGCCCTTTCCCACTAGCTCCCCTCATCACACTCAGGAAAGAGGTACTTTGTGTCCTACATATTCACCCTGACATGTCAGGGAAGAAAACAGAGGTCAAAAGGGAAAGTGACTTGTCTCAGGTCAGAGCTGGTGCCTGATCTGGAGTTCAGGTCTGGGGTCTTCTGCCCAGTACTCGTTTCACGAAACGGCACCGTCTCCCTGTCCGTAGTCACAGCTCAAGCCTTTCCCTGCGAGTTTTCACCCACAAAGATGTGCCAACTATCCAAAACCATAACTCAAGACAATTCTGAATACAGCCATGTTCCCTACGTTGCCGGCCCGGGCCCTGGAAGCTGCAAGTCTTTACCTTCAAATGCCCGCGCCGCGTCCACGAGGTGGGACCAATCTAAGCCCGTGGCCGTGTCCGGGAGGGGCATCAGGCCAGGATCCGCGCACTTGGACTTATCCGGTAAGGACCCATCCGAGAACCAGAACTCATCTAAACAGAGACAAAGCCAGAGCGTTAGTTGGACGGCAGTGCGGGGCACGGGCGGGCCCTCCAAAGAGCTGGGGAACTTCTTACAGCAGATTTCCTGCCCCCAGTGAAAAGGGGGACAGTACGGCGCAGTCATCCAAGAGACACGCCGCTGGGAAGACGGAGATCTGCAGGGAAGCCATGACCTACACACTCACTTAGAGGTCGGCCAGCAACGCCCCGGGATGGAAAGGATTTGAGAAGGAAGCAGTTCTGATGGTACAGCATTGAAATCGGGCAGCTTCCTTCCAGGCGGGGCTTGTCTGGAGGACATCCATTCACGTCTGACCAGCTGCAGGATCGATCCCGGTTTTCTGCAGGCATTACTTCCCCTTCAAGTATTGCAAACTTCTACGGTACACACGGTTTGGAACAGTCTCTCTCTAGCCTGACGGTTTAAAAGCTTCCAGAAGAACGCAGTTACATAAGCTGAACACCACACATGCAAGATTCCCCAAACATATTTATATATATTTTAATTTTAAAAATGCAGGGGGACTAACTTTGCCTTCATTATTTCCCTCGGTCTTTCCCTCATGCTCGGCACAAACACAAGGTTGGACAGCTCTGCTGACTTACTGAGCCGGTTCATCACTGGGTAAACCAGAAATCCCTCACTGTCTAGCACGGAATTTTGTCTGTCCTTTGTCTGTGCAAACAGACCTTTTAGATTTTTCTTTTTCAACTATCATCACGGGACTGGAAGTGTTTATGTCATTGATAAAATTAGTTGTTAGAACTCACAAGCATTGGAGGACACATTTTTCAAAGGCTTCACCCCGGACTGTCTCTGACATGTCTTTTCTGAACCTGCCCCAAACGCGGCAGGCAGCTGCCTGTGAACACATCTGTCTAATGAGACCAATCAAAATAATGACCACCTGGCTGTCTGAGCCTGCAATTAAGTTAAGTAAGGGGCATAATTAACCCAGTGCACCTGTAATTTTTGTTCCCACACCCTTTGGGGTAACTGTGAAAGGCTGGCATCTGGACGGAGAGCGAGCAGTGGTGTTTGACGTTGACCTTGACCTTGACCTTGAAGGGTACTAACGGTCTTCCACCTGCTGGACACCTTCACAGGCAGCTCTCAGCCTACCTCCACCCAGTGCAGCTACCCTCATGCAACCACTCTGTTTTCAGCACTACCCCATTTAGCTGCACGAATCCATTGTCAAGGGAATCCAGTTAGGGGTGTTCTGTCCACACCACACCTGCCACTCTCCCTCTCCACGGGCGCATCTTCTTTGAAATAATAACCATTTGTACTGTCTACACGCACAGTTCTCGTCCAGGCCACGGGGGAAACAGGGAGCCACGGAAGCAGGAAGCTGCCTTGTGAGCCAGGAGAGCAGGAAGTCAGCACTCAAGGCTCCCTCCTCTCCTGACGGGTTCTCTGGAACCCAGGAAAGCAGCAGCAGAGCAGAGCTGGGCTGAAGCCCCACCCAGGCCTCAATCAGAAGTTTAAGGTTCACTCCCCCAGGCAGAAAGGTCAGGAAGCCCTGGGATCTTCAATCACTTGCAAATCACTTCCTTTGTCTCCGAATGCTTTGGGTGCTTTGCTTAAAGAAGGTTTTTCACTAAGTGTACAGGGATTATTTGACTAGGTGGCAGTGACATTTGTGACTATTTCCATGTGACCAGAGCTCTTCAGGAATCCTGTTAAGAGTGAGACAGCCTGGGCACCTGGGTGGCTCAGTGGGTTAAAGCCTCTGCCTTCAGCTCAGGTCATGATCTCAGGGTCCTGGGATCGAGGGCCGCATCGGGCTCCCTGGTCAGCAGGGAGCCTGCTTCCTCCTATCTCTCTGCCCACCTCTCTGCCTGCTTGTGATCTGATCTCTCTCTCTCTGTCCAATAAATAAATAGAATCTTTAAAAAAAAAAAAAAGAGTGCGGCAGCCTGTGAAGGGTGCACCAGGCAGGCTAGAACCTATGTTCCCCGGGGCAATCCCCCCACCTCTTCACTCCTTTGGGAGGAAAACAGCAGGGACTGGAGATTATTCAGGTAAATGAACACTGCCATAGAAAGTATACTCTGAGAGTCATGCTTTACTAAGAAATGCCAACTTGAGGATTTTCTTTGCCTTTATAGATACATAATTCTTCACCGGAGCTACTGGCTTCATAAAACCTAAAATCAAACCTAATGCACACCTGCAATGTGTACTCTACCTTTTCCCTGTCCCCAGTAGGCAACAACATCCTTCCTGGCTCTCACTGAGCCATGTGAAAAGAGGGGCGGGATGCAAACTGAACGGGCATTAAGCTAACATCCCTGTGCCCCCAGTAGCTGCATGCTCAAAGAGCCACCTTCCCCAAGCACCACTGGAGTACCGCAGTCTTGGGATGCTTTGACGATTTCCGAGCAGCCCGAAATGCCATGATCTGTGGCCATCTGTCATTGAGCCAAGGCACCCATCTGATCCCGGTGGCCAGAGAGCCAAACCCCAGAGTGAGTGAGGAGTGAGTAAGCATGGCCTGCTCTTCACCCAGCAGGCAGGTCAAAGGGCTCTGCTCCCTGCTGCCCTTGACCCCAGTCCCCTGGAGGCCGCCTGCAAAGCACGTGATGACTCTGGGATCTGGGAAGGTCTCAGAGCGTAAAGCCTCACAACCAGAGGCATGCGCAGGGCATGCTAACTTCCTCCAGTTTGTACGGAGGAGCGAGGAGAAAAAGAAGGGAAATACAGTTTGTGGTCTTTCTTTTTCCTTTTTTTAAAAGATTTTATTCATTTGTCAGAGAGTGAGAGAAAGAGAAAGAGGGAGAAGCAGGCTTCCCACTAAGCAGGGAGACCAAAGTAGCACTCAATCCTAGGACCCTGGAATCATGACCTGAGCCAAAGGCAGACCCTTAACAGACTGAGCCACCCAGGCATCCCTGCCCTTCTTCTTTATTACCAACTAACATCCCCTCTTCCCCAGTTTATGAATGGAACGTTTTTGTTTACTGGGGACCACGGAACTGGCCAAGATGATAAGTAGATTAGAAGAGGTCTCCTTCCCCCAGGGTTTACTTAGAGTGTATCCGCTGACCCATCCGTGATGCATTTATTAAGTGACTATGGTATGCCTCACATTGTGTTCGTTGTGTCGGGACAGGGACGGCGGTGGAAAAGGCAGACAGGGCCCATCTGCTCCCGAAGCTTACAAGAGATGGGGAAAAAGACTATAAACAAATAAACAAGGTGACACAAGGAGGGAGAAGTCTTTCAAGGGAAACAAAATGGGGGTGGGGGTGGGACTGAGGAGCCTGAGGGCATGTTGGGGGCAGGCTTATCTCGGGTGGGGGAATCCCGGAGGCCCAATGATGATAGGGAGCTGCTTGCTGAAGAGCACAATCCTGCTAGAAAAGCTCTAGGGGTTTAAATCAAAATCCATCACTTGTCCCTGAGCAGGAAGATCCTCATGTCAATGACAGGCCCCCTAAATGATGCAAGAGCACCTAAAATCTCCTCTGAATTATCACGATGAAAATCACCTCAATTTCTTTTCAGTTGTTTGGAAAATTATATAATTGGTTTGAGACTACAAACCACCACGAATCCTTTATAATGCTTTTAAAGGACGTTAGGTATGACCGGTGCCATCACCTAGATGATGCTTACTGAGTATCTTCTACATCCCGGTACCACTGGCTACTACGTTAGCCCCCCGGATGCGGTGACCGGGAAGAGCCAGGTTCGGCCCTCCAGGAGCCCAGTCGGCAAGGAGATCTGCTTGCTGGTGCTGCTGGGGCAGGGTGGTGGTGTGTGTGGGGGGGTCCGGTATGGCGCCGACCAGTGAACCGTTCCCACCCCTGGTGCACACCGCGGCAGCTGTAACTAACTGGCTAGCTTCCTGAGCTTTGCAGAGGAGGAAGAAAAGGTACCATTTATCTTAGGTATCAAAGCCTGTTACTCCAAACCAGCTCTCCAAAGCTAGCGTTCTGTCAGGAGCACACATGGCTCTTTTGGCCAATTCAAAGGAGAAAGTGGCTTGTGGATTCCGAAGAATGGCTCACGTCCTGACCCCGATGCCCGGGCCCTTGCTCGCCAGCCCAGACACTGATCTTGTGGCGGCCTGTTCATTTATCTGTGACCGGAAAGTGCTGCCCAGCTCTACCGGGTCTGACTTCATTCGTTGTTTTATAAACGCTGAGGAGCCTTCCCAGTGGTCAGATGTCTAGGGTTTCTCAGTTCCTCTCCCCAAACCAGGAAGATTGAGAACATTTGAAAAAGAGAAACAAGTGCCCTCCAGAACTAGTCAAGCCCTGCAGCGATGGTCCCCGGATGCCTTCTGTAATGCCAACTGTGGCGAGGGGCACCTTCTGCCTATTAGCAGCTCTTACCACCTACGGCCCACACGCTGAGCCTAGAGCTGGGCCTTGCAGCAGCTTGTGTGTGTACTCGATCATAAGGAAAACACTCATCTTATTTATTCTAAACTCTCCCTCTATTTAAGCCTCAAGGGGCATCCTTTGGGAGGTGCTGAGGTCAAAACTATAGGATTTGGAAACACACCTAAGTTGATGTTTTGTTTTTATCTCTTGAAATTTAAGAACTCTTTTGAGTGAATGCTCATAGGAAGATTTCTACCACTGCTTGGAGAGCTTTGATCTTCATAAAAAAACAGGAAATCTCACAAAAGACCCCAAATAGCCAAAGCAACCTTGAAAAAGAAAAGCAAAACTGGAGGTTGCACAACTCCAGATTTTAAATCCTATTACAAAGCTGTACTAATTGAAAGAGTATGGCATAAAAACAGACACACAGATCAATGGAACAGAATAGAAAGCCTAGAAATAAACCCAAAACTATATGGTCGATCAATCTTTGACCAAGGAGGCAAGACTATGCAATGGAAAAAAGGTAGTTTCTTCAACAAATGGTGCTGGGAAAACTGGACATGCAAAAGCCACATGCAAAAGAATGAAACTGGACCACTTTCTTTCACTAAGCACAAAAATAAATTTAAAATGGATTAAGGACTTAAATATGAAACCTAAAACCATTAAAATCCAAGAAGAGAGCACAGGCAGTAATTTCTTTGACATTGGTCACAGCAAGTTCTTTCTAGATATGTCTTCTGAGGCAAGGGAAACAAAAGCAAAAATAAACTATTAGGGGCGCCTGGGTGGCTCAGTGGGTTAAAGCCTCTGCTTTCGGCTCAGGTCATGATCTCAGGGTCCTGGGATCGAGGCCCGCATCGGGCTCTCTGCTCAGCGGGGAGCCTGCTTCCCCCTCTCTCTCTGCCTGCCTCTCTGCCTACTTGTGATCTCTCTCCTTCTGTGAAATAAATAAATAAAATCTTTAAAAAAAAAAAAAAAAAAACTATTAGGACTACGGCAAAATAAAAAGCTTCTGCAAAGCAGGGGAAAAATCAACAAAACTAAAAGACAACCTACTGAATGGGAGAAGATATCTGCAAATGACATATCTGATAAAGGATTAGTATCCAAAATATATAAAGAACTGATCCAACTCAACATCAAAAAACCAAATAATCCAATTTAAAAATGGGCAGAAGACAGAAACAGACCGAAGATCTGACCAAAGGCATTTCTCCGAAGATGGCATCCAGATGGCCAATAGACACATGAAAAGATGCTCAACGTCACTCATCATCAGAGAAATGCAAATCACAACCACAATGAGAGATCACCTCACACCTGTCAGAATGGCTAAAACAAAAAACACAAGGAACAGAAAGTGTTGCCAAGGATGTGCAGAAAAAGAAACCCTTGTGCATTACTGGTGGGAATGCAAACGGGTGCAGACCCTATAGAAAACAGTATGGAGGGTCTTCAAAAATTAGAAACAGAACCTCCATATCACCCAGTAATTGCACTAGTGGATAATTACCCAAAGAATATGAAAACACTAATTTGAAGGGATATGCAGACCCCTATGTTTATAGCAGTGTCATCTATAATAGCCAAACTATGGAAGCCGCCCAAGTGTCCACTGATAGATGAATGGATCAAGAGGATGTTGTGTGTGTGTGTGTGTGTGTGTGCACGCGCGTGTGCACACACACACACAGGAATATTATTTGGCCCTAAAGGATGAAATCTTGCATAAGCAACAACATGGATGGATCTAGACAGTATAATGCTAAGTCAAACAAGTCAGAGACAGACAAACACAATATGATTTCACTCATATGTGGAATTTAAGAAGTATAACAAACAAAGGGGAAAAAAAGAGACAAACTGAAAAACAGACTCTTAACTAGAGAGAACAAACTGATGGTCGCCAGAGGGAGGTGGCTGGGGGATGGGAGAAATAGGTGAAGGGGGTGGAGGGTACACTTATCCTGATGAGCACTGAGTCATGTACAGAACTGTTTAATCACTAAATTGTAAACCTGAAACTAATACAATATTGTATGTTAACTATACTGGAATTGAAATAAAAGAAAAAGAAAAAAAGAATTAAAAAAAGGAATAATCAGGGGAACAGCAACAGTGTTCAGAGGGAACATGAAGGATGTGAGCCTTCTTACTAGGCAATAATATTTACATAAACAAGGCCTTCATACTATCCTCCTGAAGGTTCTCTTCCCGTTTCAAATATTGTTTAATCTTGAAGACGGATTTTCTAATCAACCTTTGGCAGTTCTGTTCAAGATACAGCCTCTTATGACATTTTGCAGATCTAAGATTATTGGTATGTCTTGTTATTGTCTTAAAATTACATTCAGAGTTTTCTTTATAAAAAAGTATTTCAAGTGGCAGAATTTTTATAATAAACATTTACCAAGAAAAAAATTAAAAATAGATTTTAAAAATAAGGAATTCTCTTCAAACATATTGGGAACCTGCCAGTGCTCAGGACTACGCTGAGTAAAGCCAGGTGCCCAACTGGTCAGGGAGGAAAAGATACTCGGAATGCTTTTCAATGTCACTGGTTCTCTGACCCGTGAACTGTGCGTCCAAAGGGGCACTCCCCATTTTTTTTCTCTCAGGGCCACTGAAGAAATTTTGTTCTGAAATCCACTAATAAGGAAAACAAAGGCCCTACATGCAATGCAGAAACATTTCAGAATTATTTTCAATTGCTTGATCAGGTCATAGTTTGACACCTCCAAGTTGGAGACACAATGATACAGCACATTTCAGTGACTTCACAGGAAATATATATGAATCATGGCATGAATCACATCCAAAATGTGTCTGTGAAGTACCTGTCTCACCACGTTGAATTAAGATCTGGGTCTCTAGTGGGCGCCTGGGTGGCTCAGTGGGTTAAAGCCTCTGCTTTCGGCTCAGGTCATGATCTCAGGGTCCTGGGATCGAGGCCCGCATCGGGCTCTCTGCTCAGCAGGGAGCCTGATCCTCCTCTCCCTGTCTCTCTGCCTGCCTCTCTGCCTATTTGTAATCTCTCTCTCTCTCTCTCTGTCAAATAAATAAATAAAATCTTTAAAAAAAAAAAAAAGATCTGGGTCTCTAGAGAAGAAAGTTTCTGAGACAGGTTCAAATTTGGGACAGTCACCAGCTAAAAATATCTGAACGAGAAGCCTATGATTATTGTCATAGATACCCACAGAAAGGCTGCAGCAATCTGCTCTGTCGGCAGATGAAGCTGCTGACCCTTCTCTGCACTATCCTTCCTCCAGCTTAGGAACGAGTCTCTACTAGGGAGAGATCCTCTCTCTGAGGATCCCATGCTAGGAGTGCTCGAAGTTTAAAGCTTCACAGAAGAACATGGATGCCTTCTGAGTTTCCGCCTAGCTCTTTCTACTTGGCTCCTTGGCCAACCAGTGCTCGACGGTGGACAGAACTGACCTCCCCTCCAAGCTTTCACGTGAAGCCAAGTCTCTGAGGAACTAAGAGAAACAAGTGGACAACCTCAAGTAGTCCTTGTTTCTCGCTCACTAGACACATGTTGTCCCAGGTTCGAGCACCAGGATCTTCTCACCACTGCCCTGCTGAGTGACCTGAAACCACAGACAGGGAAGGATGACTAAAATCTGTCGAGGAGATAAAAAGTAAGGACCACACAGGTGAGTGCAGGGCTCAGACACATCCACACAAATTACTGCCCGCTTCCTTGTTGACGTTTTGTCCTTCCACTTATTGAACCGAGAGAGTTTTTTCTGAGGAGTTGCTGAAGTAAACTGGAGAAATCTCATTGCTAGAGGAGGTTTCATTAGAGAAGAGTAAATGTCAGGGACCGCTCTTACTGCTTCTCCTAGAGAAACGGACCACGAGGACTAGTGCAACAGTTCTGACTCGGACAGTGAATAAGTAACGTAAACTTCCTGCCTCCCACGTGTGTTGTTGACACTTTGAAAATACTAAGCAAGGATGCAGTCCTTCAGTTGGTGGATGGACAGATAAGCTGCGGTCCATCCAGGCAATGGCATACTATTCAGCACTGAAGAGAAGCAAGCTTTCAAGCCATGAAAAGACATGGAAGAAAGAGCCAGTCTGGAAAGATGACAGACTGAAGGATTCCAGCTACATGACATTCTGGAAAAGGCAAAACAATGATACAGTGAAAGGATCAGCAGTTGCCAGGGGTCTGGGGGAGGAGGGACGAACAGACAAAGCACAGAGGATTTTTAGGCGAAGTGAAATTATTCTGTATGATACTGAAATAGTGGATACACGACATTTTACTCTGTCCAAATGCTCAGCACCGAGAGTGAATCCTAATGTAAACTACGGGCTCTGAGATGATAATATATCAGTGTGGGTTGAGGATTCTAGCAAATGTATTCTGCTGAGGGATGTTGATTGGGAGGGAGGCCGTGCCTGTGCCGGGACAGGGGTGTATGCCCTGATACTCCTGCTAAATCTTGCTGTGAGCCTAAAACTGCTCTAAAAATAATACATTGAAAAAAATAAAGCTAAAAAACAAAGTAAAGCTAAAAAAAAAAAGGATACATATCTTTCATATGGAAGCAAGTAAAGGGTAGGATGGAAGAATTACATCAACACAAAGGCCATAGGTGATTTCATGACCATATATCAAGAATTTTAAATGAAAGAAATCACATTTGCAAGAAAGTAGTTTCACTGATTTTATGAAGGCTTTCAAGAGGACATTAAAGTTACCTATTTACAAAAACGGAAAAACATTTAGAGAATTATTAGGTTATTAGGATGTATCTGACCTTTCATATGGTTATCAAGAAGGGGTTTAAAGGTTTCTTCAATTTAGGCAAATGGACTCATTATAATAGGTAGGATATTATGTTACTTAAAGAAATAGATTAAGAATTTTATGAGACAAGGTTCATTTCCAAGTAGGTTAAACATCAGAAGAAGCATTATTAGGACTTTTATTTCATTTAGCCTGAGACTTCTATGTGTGTGATGAAGTTTAAATTGGTTCTAAAGATAATGCTTTTTATGATGAAACAAGAAAAAAAACCTGATAATGAATACATTTCTGATTAAATCCTCATTCTTCCTGTACACTAGAAATTAAACTCTGAAAAAAAAGGAATTTATAAAGGCAGTGTAAAAAAACATTATCACCCTTAAACTCTGACACATTAATAAGAAACGGACACTATGTAAATATCAAAGATTTCAGGGTGTGAAGGAAAATCATGCAGAAATTGCTAGTCGGCCTGTGAGCAGTAAACTGGAGGAAGCCGGACGCGGAGAGCAAGGGAGGAGCAGCAGGACATGTTCACGAGGAGACCCAGGGCTCCTGATGCCCGTCTACCATCTTGACCGCCACCCGCCATGTCATGTCAAGACGAAACACAAACAGAAGGCTACCAAGCTCGCCTGCTGCCCACCAGAATATCTACCTCCTGTGCCATAGGTTTTCCCTTATAAAATCAGGTCCTGAGATATTTTTTATGAATGTAATAGCTAAGATATGTATCTCTATATACATATGTATCTACCTATCTATATGATCACTACTTGGTAAAAATGTTTAACACAAGATTTTCAATAGTCTTCAAAATTGGTAGAATTGCTTAACTGGTTTTTTTTAAGATTTTATTTATTTGAGAGAACACGCGGGGAAGGGGAGAGGCAGAGGCAGAGGGAGAAGCAGGCGCCCTGCTGAGCAGAGAGCCGGATGCATGGTCTGACCCCAGGACCTGAGCTGAGGGCAGATTCTTAGCCAAGCGAGCCACCCGGGAGCCCCAGTATTGTTTAAGTTCTAGAAAATGTCTGTTCTGGGGTGCCTGGGTGGTTCAGTGGGTTAAAGCCTCTGCTTTCGGCCCAGGTCATGATCTCAGGGTCCTGGGATCGAGGCCCGCATAGGGCTCCCTGCTCAGCGGGGAGCCTGCTTCCCCCCCCCTCTGCCTGCCTCTCTGCCTACTTGCGATCTCTCTCCCGCTGTGAAATAAATAAATAAAATCTTAAAAAAAAATGTCCGTTCTGGTGCTTTTTATCCTATTTAAAAATAATAATAATAAAAGGCACACCAAATAATACATTTGTTTTAAAAAATAAGCCACACCCCCCAAAACCTCTGTAGGAGACGACCCACAGGAGCCCAGCCACCCGCCCCCCTCCAACCCTGCACTTACTTCTCATGCTCCCCATGCTGGGCGTGGGGTGGGTCCGGGGGGGCAGCGTGCTGTGGTAGGGCGGGGTGGTGCTGAACAGAATGTCGTTGGGCAGGGCTTGGTCGAGTATTGAACTCCGCGAACTGCCGAAGGAAGACCCCCTCCGGTTGCTGCATATGCTCTCATCCGAGAGGGTGCGGTAGAGCGATCGGCGCGGAGACAGGTTCCCGTAGAAGGAAAACTAGGGGTTTAAACATAGCGGGAGAAGGGGGAAGACAGCCATGAAAGAGTTGAAAGTTCGGGACCGATCGGACTCAGTCCGGAGGGGACACACACCGCTCACTCCCTCTGCTCTCTGGGTTGTCCCTAGGCGGACAGGCAGCACGGGGCATCAGCTCGGGAACGCTGGACCAGGCGTGGGGGTCATCTAGGCACATGCGCCAGGGCTCTGGTGCAGGTATTGGATTTGAATGTTTTCCTGCTTTGACATTCTGTGAAATATTATCATGAATTAGACATTTGCATGGCTTTGTTAATTCTGAAATGTTAAATGGAACCTCCGTAATCTGAGAGCAGTCCCAGCTCTGGGAACTGGAGAAGGTTGCAATTTCTGGCACAGTTATTCAAAAGCACACACAGAGCTGCCTTGATTTTAATTTGAAATGACTACGTTTCCATATGAGGCAATTTCTGTACCAATCAATTAATTGCATGGGAGGTTCAAGCTCATCTAAATAATAATACAACTACTTTTGAACACGGTAGCTTTCTGGGCCACGCAAACAGTTTTGAGAAAAAGGCTGTGTTGGTCCAGGAAAATCTTCTTGTCTACTCAACAGTCACCACCCACAAAAGTCCATTACAACTGCTGAAAAATGGAGCTATAGTAACCGATCACGACCGGGTTTAAGGGAGCCACTGCAATGATCGTGCGTTAACTCACAGACAGGGTGAGGAGAATTCTTAGTCAAGAAGCAAGTGGTCCGCTATTCAAGAAAAACGAAATAGAATCTGACTTTCCAACTTCTGCTTCTACATACGGAACCACATTCCTTTTACATAAACAACAGTAAAAGCCAGAATGTTTGCATCAAACAAATACAGAAGTCGCTATTTACATTTGTGAGTGCAGCAAGGAGGCTAAAAATAATTCTATTGTATGTGTTCCTTCCATTCTGTCAGGCCTGTCCGACTGATGAATGGTAACTGGAATGCGAGCAAACCACAAAGTTAAATTTACACTATGAAAAGAAGGTGATTTGTCTTCGGGGAGGGGAAGACCCACATATCAAGGAGAAGTTCATTCCTATAAAAAGAAAACCTATTTGCACTTTTTGTACAATGGTCTGCACCCAAGCTTACACAGTACCATATACACGACTGGATACAAGTTTAGGGAAAAAAAAAAAAGGGACTCATTACGATTGACTTCTTCTGGGATTCCCTCTTCACACACACCAGCAGGTCCTTCAGAACATGATTACAGGAGCATTAGATTAAAGCGGCTTTGAGGTAGTATCTAATTAGAGTGTTATTCTAAGAACACAATTAGGTTAATTGCAGTATTGTTTTATTATAGGGAAGACAGAAGCACACAGACTTGCTGTTTACCCTGATCACAGTCAACATGGCAATGCCTGATTTTTTTTTTTTTTTTCCTTTTCATTTGGACAAGACCGAGCTCCGGATTAGAAGGGAAAAGATCCAGATTCCCTGTCCGCTCTACCCATGCTAGAAAGCTGCCCTTTCGAACCTCTCCTGGGCTTGGTCTGCTCAACAACATAAGAAACCCTGAACAGGGGCAGCTGCGCCCAGACTAACAGGCAGAACCACGAGGGAGAATGCGTGTGGCCGGGTGGGGGCTCCTGAAACTTCTGAGTCTCTTTAGATCCTACTTTGGTATTTCTGGTAACTTCAAAGCCTCCCGGAAGTTGGCTAACCTTTCTTCGCCCCTCCTCCACTAAGGGACTGTCAGGAAGCATCAGTTTCAGGAAATCTTCTTTGGACAGCACGTGCTGGGTTTCTGAAGCAGCCTCCCCCACCACGGTCTGCCGAGCTGCTGTGGACAAGAGATCCATCTCTCCATACAGCCTGTTGAAAAAACCAGAGAGGGAATTAAGAGCAGGGGTCAGCCTCTCTGTCGAGTGCCTGCAGCCTGAAGGATTGAAATCCGCCGTTTGGACACCCTTGGACTCATGCTCTCGAAGCTTATTAAGTCAGTTCATTGCTGCCTCATCTGCGCCAGACCCCCATGTCATTTTACATCTATGAAGGGAGCTCAACTGCAAAGTCAGAGTTCTGAATAATTCAAAATGAGATCAGATCCCCAAAGCTCTGGTGGGGAAAAAAAAGAGAGCCCCTCCCCTTTTTTTTAAAGGCCATGTCAGAAAACACATTTTCAATAATTCATCAGAGATTATCATATGTCCTTTGCAGGCACACTTCCCTGTGTTTCTTAGAAACTGGAGAGAGGCTCTCTCTTGCGGCTGGACAGTCACACCCCCACATCTCACCAGGGTGACACGGAGAGTGGCACCCGAGGGAGCCTGAAGTTTAAGAGTAATCGATTCAGGCGTGTGCCAAGCATGTTTTATTATCAGCAATCCCGCAAAGCCGTTTGGATAAAGCAAGCAGCTGTCTCCGTTAATTACCAGGATATAAAGATGTATTTATGAACAACAAATGACTGTCTCACAGAATTACTGTTTTCAGCTCTTTTCCAGGGAGAAAACCAGGGAGTCACCTTTAACAGGTTTACTCTGGAAATGCAGTCTGAGCAAGCAAACATTCCTGGGGACACAGGGAACTGTCGGTGGCTGGACCACAGGCAGAGGTGAGAGCAGTCCTTGCCACACAACCTGCAAGGTCAGGTTCCAGGAATCCGTGGCCCTGATGACTCTATTTCAAAAGCGGGGCTATTGTGGCACAGGGTGAGAGCTCACTAGGAAATGACCAGGGTAAGAAACTCACACGGACATGCTCAAAATTAACAATACTCATCTGGAAGTCTCTGTGGCTTTTGCTTTGTTTCTGAGGTGGGTCAGGTTCAGTCAGTGAGGGCTCCACAGTATGATTTTAAAGGGATAATTGGGAACTTCTGAATTCCGTGGAACTTAGGGAGGGCATAACTGGTTTTCTACTTTGTGTAGAATGCGACAGTAATATTCTGTAATCCTCTGCAGCACAAGCACACTGTACTTGGCTAATCCTTTCCAAGCACCTTTGGGTGATCTGGTGGAGGAACACTGTCTCTGCGGTGGCTAGAGATTCATCACTTCCACATTAAATAGAGTGTTTCCTTGTTTTAGGAGCCCCTGACTTAGAGCTAGGCTGGGGCGCGGGGTGCCTAGCCCTCCCCAGACAGGGTGCGTATGGCCCGCCACACAGAGACTTGGCCTGGGCACTGCCCTCGTGTGACGCCCTGACACCCGCTTCCGCAGACCCCTTCCTCACAACGCCCTTGAGGTCGCCCTTCTTTGACTGAAAGCCAGTGCGATCAAACCCATGTGTTAAAATGCGCAAACTCTGGGGGGCGCTGGAGAGAAAAACATCCACACGGACACCTGTCGCCCTTTCCCGACTCTTGGAAAGAGACCTCCCCTCCAACAGAGCTTCCACATAGAACTTAAAAGGCTTGGGACGTATCAAAGAGGCAGAAATACCAACGTTATCATTAGGGATTTGCATTTATGGTCAAAGTGGTTATCACTATAAAATTCCTTTCTAAGTAACTCATCTGCAATTACAGACATGATGGTTTTTCTTTTTTTTTTTTTAAACAAAAAATTGTTCTGTTTCAGCACTAAAATGACTTTTATTTGAGAAAGCAGGCTCTTGCTGTTTAAGAAGCGGGATCTTTTGTTTGTTTGTTTGTGGGTTTTTTTTTTGGTGGGATCATTTTTTAAAGGAAAAAGTGATACTAAGTTACCAACCAAGCTTAAGATCTGGAAGAGCTCTCTGAAAATCACTGCAGCCCCCAGTGCACCCTCCAGGCATCCTGGTGTTGACGGGACTTGCGGACGCAGCCGAACATGGGGACCTCATAATTTGGTGCATGGGAGGGGTTTTTTTGTTTTTTGTTTTTGCCTTTTTTAAATAAGCCAATAAATAGCGAAATAGCTCTGACTGCCCTTGCTTTGCATCCTTGAAATGTGATTTCTTTACCTGTCTCTTCAAAGAGACAGCAGCATAGTTTCCACATGTCTTGTCAAACGAATTATCAGTGTTTTTTTTTTTTCTTTTTTCGAACAGGTTCATAACATCCCTTCCCTACCCGTCCCCATAAAACCTAACAACTGAAAGGGAAACCAAAGTCATGTTAAAATTAGGTAGACTACTTTTTCTTTGATGATGTCACTTGCACAACAAATTTAAGAAACACACTCATGGACTCTGCAGGACTTCAAATTGTCCTTGAACTTGTTTATTTACATGAATACGGGCTCTATGGTCAAACCATCAATAGCACGTTACCGTTAGTTTTCTAGGCAGGCAGCTTTTTGGAAGTTAAGAATAAAGAATAGGGATTTCTTTTGATTTTATGTGCAAACATCAAGGAAAGAGAAGACTTGCAAAGAGAAATAAATGCTAACATTTGAGAAGTTCTACAGAGATATTTCCAGATTACTCCTTCTTAGAAAATGTATTTCTGGGGGGACGGGGGCGGATACACGTGCTTAGTCAATCCCCACAATGCGTAAGGTTGCCTAGAGCTGAGTCGCCGACCACCTTACCCTGGGCACTCAGTCACTTCGGGCTCCTCAGGCGGTGGGCTGCCCTCCGACTTCTTCCAGCCGATGACGTACTTGCTCACTGCCCCTTGCCTGTGGTAGGGCTTGGACACGGACCCGGGGACCTGCTGGGCACTGCTGTGAGACACGATGTAGACTTTGGATGTATCCAGGGACCCACTGTTTTTGGAACAGTGAGCGGAGGGGCTTCCTGAATGGTGTGAACCACTGAGGAGAAAAACAGACAAAAGCTGTCACAGAACCAGATTCCGGCAGTGCTGGCATGCCTGCAGACTCGAGGCTACTGCGTGTTACCCCTGGGGGTGAGGTAGACCCAGTGGTCCTCCCACCACGGGCTCAGGACGCCTGTGTCTAAGCTGTACGTCTGTGGCTGGAAGGAAGTTAAAAACAATCGGAGGAAAATCAGAGAGAAACACAAGCAACGTACTTATACTGATGCTTCCAAAGGCGGGAAACCCCAAAGAAGGTGCTCGATCTCAGCGGCTGCCAGGAAAATTCCAACACAAAGCATGACAGAGTACCATGACATACTCGCCACACGGGCAAACAAGGGAGCGTCTGACAGTGAGTGTCCAGCGTTGGCTGGGTCGGGGGCCACGGGTGCCCTCCCAGTGCTGCAAGGAGTGAAAAGCGTGTCAGACAGTTTGGAAAGTAGGCTGGGCATGACCTGTGAAGGTGTGCACGGCATGGTGTATGACCCAGCAATTCCGCTCCTCAGTGGACACCACACTTAGACCCCTGCACAGGTGCAACTGGAAACAGGTAACAGTGCAGACAGGAGGACTGATCTTACTAGGTCCCGAGCGATGCAACCTCAATCATCAGTAGCCGAAGAGACAGTCAATCATTACACAAGAACGGATAAAGGGGATACACCATGAATAACGAACGGAGTTCACCAACAACTCATCTGAGCCTCACCGACATCGCCGTAGAAAAAGAAGCAAGTCACAAAGAATACGTCAAGTGTGATTCCATTTTTAAAGGAAGTTTATAAACCGGCAAAATGGTGTCGTTCAGAAACATACATATTCGGTTACATAAAACAATGAGGAGACTTGAGGGGAGGATGATCAGGAAAGCGAGTTAGCGGCTACTGACGAAGAAGGGAAGGGGCTGTGGGTGGGTAGGACACAGAATCTTCTGACAGAGAAATGCCAATTCCGTATCTGGTGCTCTGTGCACATCTGCTGTGTGACCACACACTCTAGCAGCCACAAAATAAAATTTAAATGACGCGATCCCTAAAACAAATGAAACAAAATATTTAAAGTCAGTGTCTAAACTGAGGCCAGATGGACTCCCCACTGACCGTATAACCACTGCTAGAAATATAAAAGCCTAAAGACCTTTTTTATTCCAGGAAGATTGATAATACAACATTTTATAAAAAATGAGTAAGAATAGAGATCAGCGGATTACTCTGAAAACATGAAAAAAATTAGGGTAGGCCTCCTGGTAGGATGAACTATAGCCTTATTCTGGAACCCCTGATAAGCATTTACCTTACTGAAAAACCTACATAATCAAGGAAGTATCATACAACACAGGCAGTTAAAAAAAAAAAAAAAAGAGAGAGAGAGAGAGTCCAAAATTAAGAATGGCTATTAAAATGAACTTGTTACAAGCGTTCAAAAGGAGATAGGGTAACAAAATAAACTAACTCATTTTTGAGGGTTTACATAGTTGGAAACACTGTGGTAAAAGAAAAATTAAAAAACAGACAAAACAAAACAAATGAAATACCTCCTTCACTACTATGAAGCAACTCAGCTGCAGGTCTGGCATTCTTGCCCAGGACTCAGAGCGACTTTGGTCTGGGCTCTAGGCTTCAGACTCTGGGGGGAGACGTCTTATGGCCTTCCCATGCCCAAAGCTACCCAAGGAAGAAGCAAGGACTAAGGAAGGGAGCTGATGAACTCTTCATTTACTGGGGTACACACCCGGGAGTCACCTTCCAGAATGAAAGCTCTACATCCAGGCAATGGGGTCTGAAGGCCCGTGTGTTTTCCCCGTAAGCTGCTTATTTTGAAAAACTTCAGATCTGGGGATGAGGTATAAAAACAGCAGAAAAATGCCCATCTATCCTTCATCTACAGCCACTAACTGTTAATATCTTGCTACATCCACATTATTCCTCAGTCTATATATTCCTTTCTGAATTATTTGAGAATGAGTTGCATGCTTTGTGACATCGTAGTCCTGCATTTTCAGCGTAAGTCCCCCAAAATAAGGACATTCTCCCACATGGTAACAACATGATTATCACACTCAGGAAATCACACATTAATGCACTGCTATCACCTCATATAAGGTCCAAATTCTAATCTCCCAACTGCTCCCAGTAATGCTTACGGTACTAGTTTCCTCATTCAGACTTCAGTGAAGGATCGTATGTTGCCTTTAGTTACCAGAAGTATCATGTACCGTGAAGCCTTTGATTATCCCTGAGATGTCTGACAGTTAAAGTCTTAGAGTTCCCCAAGTCTGGGAAAGTGAACATGCTGTGTAAGTCACTGACAGGTCCCGCTGAAATGGCCGAAATGAACATCTTTTGAGGATGTATTGTGAATAAGGATAGCAGGGCCAGAAACTGTTATGTGCTTTTCCATTCATTTTACAAAAGTTATTTTGCTAATTCAGACTTGATTAAAACTGTCTTTCTACCCCAAGAGTAAAATATTTAACCTTCAACTCTAAGAAGATCTTGGGGTCGCAGATTTGAGCCCCACACTGGGTATAGAGATTACTAAAGAAAATAAATAAACTTTTAACTCCAGGAATACATTTGCTGAATCAATCTGATGAGAAATATGGCAAAACTCTATGCTTAGCAGCAGTAACATCATTATAAAAGTTTTCTCTGAGATGGGTGAATATTCCAGAATGTTGGCAGTAAGCTTTTCATGAATCCTTCCCTTCTAAAGTTCTTATTTTCCAGGTTCACCTCCAACTTCCAATCACTGCTACTAAGAAAAGGGTATGAATAATGATAAACAAGAGCTAATACGAGCCGTTTTGCAGGAGAGGCCAGAACATGAAATTATTATTATTTTCTGCACTTGCTTCTTTCACTTTGCAAAACCTTGGTTAGGCTGATACGGATCCTGCTTTGTGTTCTGAGCTCTTATCTAAGTGTCTTGCCCTCACAGCAAGAAAAAAAAAAGGGGAGGAGGTTTGCTGAACTAAAGGTCTGAGCAGCAGAGACAGCAGGCTGCATCCGTGCTTGTCCTGCTTTCTGGATGACTCCTGAGCACCCCTCCACCCGCCACAGAAGCTTGTCTTAAAGACTTTTACGACCTCCGTCTCCTTTAGCCCAATCCTGGAATCCCACCACATCCACAACTCTGCTTGGTTTCCTCCTGGATGGACTCTGGGGAGCACCGCGTGGGCGCCGGGGAGCAACGCGTGGGCGCTGGGGCTGGCGGTCCTAGAGCTGAATCCGAGTATTAAGAGCAGGCCGTGCACTGATCTGGGCTCCTGAAAATCGGACCTGGGAACTGCTGATCCCACGTGCCTCCCACTCCTCCAGAAGAAACCCCCCAGGGGGTTTATGAACTCAGTCAGCAAGCATTTACCAAGCACTCTTCCTGCATGCCCTCCTTCGTGTCCCAAGGAGTCCAAGGCCACCATGTGTGGAGTAGCACACACAGTGAGCAAGACAGGTAGGCCAAGCACCTTCCAGCCTCCGGGATGCTCCAGTGAAGGGAGGTACCAGGGAGCTACAGTCGTATGCCTGCAGATGCACAGACGGCACAAACCATATCAGCCAGGGGTGAGTGCTAACCAGAAAGTAAAACAGGGGATGGGATCCAGAGTGTGTGGGGGCGGGGTGTGACCTTAGCCAGGGCAGTCAGCCCTGGTGTCAGCCTCTACAACGAGTTCATTCTGCTCCTTCTGCTACTTGGGCTGCCCCCAGTCACACCCCAGGCATTTGAGTACTCGGTCTCAGCTCCCAGGTGACTATGGCCCAGCCGGAACATGGAAGAGGAATGCAGGGGGCTGGTGGTTTCGTCATCGCAGACACGTGGACCCCAGTCGGCGTGCTGGCCCTTCAGGGTCTAGAGGATCTGACAGAGGCCTTCACGAGCAAAATTCGTTTTACCTCAACCTGCAGAGACTTTAAATCTTATTGCAAATATTTTAAAGGTAAAGTATCAATATATTTAATGCTTAAAGTATTTCAAGATAAAACATCTTAAACATACATAAATATAATGATCTTTAAAAATTTTTAATATTTTAAAACTCCCCGATATTTTAAGTCTTATTTTCTCTCATTCTCCTGCACAGGTCAGGGGACAGAGAGGAGGAAGTATTCAAAAGACTCAATTTAATGACTGAATTTCATACTGAGCAAAAGCCTAGAGCGTAAGCTGAAACGTGGCTTCAAAGTCACCGTCCACTAAGAACCACAAGAAAACCCCAGCCAGGTGGTAAAGGATTCCAGTCCCTTGACATGTATCACTTCCACAACAGCTGTGCACGCACTCAGTTTCAAGTGGTAGAAAAAAGTAAAATCAATCAGAAATTCAATCTCCCACTTTTGTATACTTTCTCATAGCATCACCCATTAATTTACTGAATGATTAAGGTATTCAAGAAAACCTACTTCAAATGCCTATAAATATCCCTATCTCCATTTATAAACGAAAGTGCCCTCAAAGCAGCTTCCACAGAAATTTTCCTTAACAGTGCTAAAAAATTCTATTTGCGATGCCCATTACATTTGTCTAACAAGGTGACCTAAAGTCAGCTGTTTGACCAAACTTGTAGACTCCAAACAAGACATTAGGAGGGTTTAACATCCCAAGATGATTTCTGTAGTATGCCCAGTTTTCAACTGTCCCGAAAGTTGGATAGGAATGATGCAAGTAACCAAATTCCCTGCCAGTACGTCTATATCATATCAGTTATTTACCACTAAACATATTTCAAGTCAAATCATTAAAGAGAACTGGTAAACAGCAGTAAGAACATCTATTTTAGAAAATAATCTCCATACCCTATGTTCCCCCTACCCCAACAGGAGACTGAGTGTGGGTGGACCCTTAGGATTCCCCTGTCTGGCATCCGCTCTCCCTTCTCCTGGTGAAATACCCTGATTTTCTTCTGGGGAAGCGGCTGTCTTCGCCGCTGTCTTCGCCACCCTTCAGCTGCATGGTTCGGGCCCAGTGAGGAGGGGGGCACTGCCTTCCTCAGACACTGGTACCCCGACCACAGTGGAAAAGCCAAGGGGCGTGAGGAGGTAATGTGGAGATGGGGGTGGTAGAGTGAAACCAGAGAAGGACCACACTTTCTTCCTGTGGACACTGGGGTGTGGGCTCAAGGGGGCCTGCAGGTGACATGGCCATTTTGGGCCAAGAGGGGCCCCCTGAGATTTCGGGGGCAATCATGTGGAGCTAAAAGATGGAGGTTGACCCAGTCTTGGGTGGTATCATGTAGCTGTTAAGCGAAGAACCTTGACAGTTCTGGACTTTTCAGTCACAGGAGCCGAAGTACTGCCTATGTCGTGTGAAGCACTTAGTGGGGAGTTGGACTTGTAACATAAACAGCCTTGAGTGACACGAATGGTAAGTAAGACACCAACAAAGGTGTGAACCACAGGACAAGGAAAGTGCAACAGCAGCAGTGAGTGTGCACACGTGTGTACAAGTTTCACAGAAATAATCTTCAATGACTTTCAGGGCAGAGGGCTGAGGTGGTCCGCATGTTGGCTTTGAGAATGGGGTCACAGCTCCCGTCTCTTCCCGCTGACTGCATATGGGATTGCTTCTCGTGGCTTCAAGCCGAGACCCTGGGAAGTCCCCATGGGGACTGTGGGAGGAAGGGAGAAGGTCCAGGGGCAGCAGGACCTTGAGAAGGGCTCTAGGGAAAAGCCCGACAGTGACCGAGAGCCGAGTTAGGAAGCCTCGCAGACAAGAAGGGAAATAAGGGTGGTTGGTGTGCAGGGGTTAAATTCTGTCCACTGCCAAACCTGAACAAATACGGATTTCAGTCTCATCTCTGACAGCAGAAATCACAAATGACAGGAGTTTTAAAACCGCTGTACAGACATACATCACGTAAGAGTTTAAAACTAATTGTAACTGTGTATTAAACATCTGCACTTGTAATACACTTTCTATACATTTAGCTCGTCTTTATTAAAAAAGTACTGAACTGATGATCTGAATGTACTCTTGGACCTTGGGTACCCCCGTTTGGTAAGGGGGCCTTTGGAAGACAAGCCGTGGGCACCACCCTCATCAGAGGGAGCTATGTGCAGACAAGTGACTTCCTGCCGTGCAAATTTCACAATCAGACTTCTGATATAAGCACTCCACCCGAAGTCAGGTGGCTAGACAGCCCGGTGACAAGGACCTCACGGTTCCCCGACCCCCGCGGGACCGGGGACACCCCCGGGGCACTGACCTGGAATGAGACGAGATCTCGCTGAGGTCCCCCATGCTGCCGTCGGCCGCGCTGCCCGCCGAGATGGCCGGTGCATAGCTGTGTACCGCGAACATCTTCGCAGGATCATCGTCGGGCCCCGAGATGTCGGCGGAGTCGGCCCACTGCTCGGCCCGGCTGTGGATCACCGACCTACTGCCCGCCAGGTGCACGGGGCCCAGGACGGCAGCAGGCATGCAGGGGGCCGTGTCGATGCCGCTGTCCGTGGAGGCCCCCTTGATGTAGGTCAGCCCCAGCAGCTCTGGGTCCATCAGGTCCCCAGACCCAAAGTGCTTGTCGTCGCTGTTGCTGGACGTGTTACTGGAAAGCGTGTTGCTGCTGGAGTGACTGGAGCAACTTTTGTCTCCAATCTTGGGAGGAGAGAGGAATGGAAAGGCTTCAGACAGAGCATCTACTTTGCTTCTTTATGAAGATGATTAGTCTCACCCAGACCCACAAAACTACAGACCAGAGGATCGCACCTGAACCCTTTCTCTTCACCCTTCGATGGGAGGCAAGGAGAAAACTCGCTTAAAAAAAAAAAAATCCTGATTTGATGTAGAAGTCCCTGATTCCTAACTCCTCTCATAATTCATTTTCAGTTAAATGGGAATCTTCTCAAGTCTCTGTTCCGTCATCCGTGCCCGGAGCACGGAAGTATTACCACGGTGTCACTAACCAGAAAATAATCAATACATGGTATACAACTGGGAAAGCACATGGAAAATTTAATAAAGGGGGGAGAACAGCCTTTTATTACGAAAAGTCTCCTGTGACAAATTACAGTGCCAGCCCTGGGTGTGGGCAGATGCCTTGGCTTGATATGTCCCGTCACTTCGCCCCTCTCTGTGCTCCCAACACTGAGCTCGGAGGATTAGAACGTGGCCCCAGCAAAATAATACATGGTAATGTCCTGCCGCTGTGGGGCGCACTGTAAGTACGAGTGACTTCTCCGAGAGAGCCCACGTCACCGGGTGCCCAGGAAGCATCAGCGAAGGGCGGGATCACCAGGACAGCTGTGCCCTGATCTGTCGTAGCGCGCCTTGGCGTTTTTTCTTCACGTCGCCACCCCAGCCGCTCCTTACGCACGCCCCCTGCCCTTGACCTTCGCAGTACACACATATACTCTCTGGGTCTATTCCCACCCCTGCCTTCCTTTGCTTAAACCACTGCAGAGATTTGTGAAGGTGGAATTTTCGGGCTACTGTATGGCTGACTCGAGACAAGGACCCAAGGGCGCCAAGGGGAGGAACGTCACCCGTGTTCCTGAGCCCTGGCCTCAAAGCTCGCCAAGGCTTCCTGAAGGAAGAGCGGGAAAAAGCAACTACGTCAGGAAACGATCAAAGTTCTTCGCCTGCACGTTTTCAACTAAGCTGCTTTAAAAGGTCGGCTTTATGTGGCAATGACCCACAGTTCATGTTTTCCCGTTCGATAGAAAGTTCTGCCTCGTAGGGCGACGGTGTCCTGTGAGGCTCCCCCTGCAGGGGAGGGGTACATGAAGAGGCAATGATACCCCACGTGCAAACGACTGAGAGCCACGTGCCGGGCGTGGCTGGAGCGCTGCCTGCCCATTAGTTAGCAGCCGGCAGCATTACCAGGAACCATCTGGAACCGGACGGTGAGTGGCCAGCTGCGGGCAGAGCCCCTCCGACCCCACACGCCGCTTCACACTTTCTGGCCAAGCCCACCAGGTAATGCCCACAAGGGGGTGAATGGTTCACAGATTAAAAACAGGACTGTGATTTAGTAACTATTACACTGGGTATCAGGGATCAAAAGGCTGAGGATATTATGTTGGCTTTGCGGGTCATTTACGGTGTGACCTTTCTTGGAGGTTCTTTATAAATCAAGGAAGAAGAAAAAAAAAGGAACTTAATGTCTTTATTTTACCTCTATTTTTACTGCTTCCATGGAGGGTCCCTGGCAGAACGGCTAATACTGTGTGCTGAGATGGCTCAGAGCGGCCGCGTGAGAGGTCAGCCCGCGAAGGAAGGACTTACGTGTGAAAGCTTATTGGGGGAGTCCTTGCAACTTCCATCTTTCTGCAGGGCTCTTTCTTTATAGGAACTCAGGACTTTGGAGGGTGGGCCATGCCATTTGGTTTCTGTCACATAAAAAAGAGAAGAGCTGAATATGTGACTTGCAGTGTTAACAAAAGAGCAAAGCAAACACAGAAGCCGGACAATGAAAAGATCTGGTAGAAATGAACAGGACTGTGGTTCTGGAACATTGTGGTCTCACCAGTGGATACCCTCTGAGAGTCCACAAAACAACTAGCGTAAAGCTCATGTTCCATTTCCGTGGGCACCACAAGCACCGTGACCCGTGACCACACAGGCATGGTCACAGGATGGTGCTGACCAACAGGACAAACACACGAATGAATGAATGGAGGAGGGACGGGAGAAAAGAGGGAGCAGGACAGAAGGGCTGGCCAGCTGCCCAGCACGTGTCTCATTACCCAGGTGCCTGCTTCCTTCCAGGCTGTCCTCCCGCTCCCTGGCTCCTTCACACTCCAGAGGGCCCGCACCCTGGTGCTCGAGCAGCAGAGGAGAGTGGCATCTGCAAAGAGCACAGAGCTGAGTGGCCTGCTGGCCGGGGCGTCCCCTGGCCCACCTCCTGTGCACGCTGCTCCCGCCCGGCCCGCCCCAGGGAAACCCCGGAGCAGAGGCTGCTTCTGGCGAACGGAAGGGCTGCTGTCTGCCAGCCCAGCCCTGCCAGAGCAGCGTCCAGCACCTGGAGTCGGGGACTCTTGTCTTCCCCCGGCTCAACGGAGGCACATGCATGACAGTCATTTACAGACACAAAAGAGCAGCCCATGCCAGGACGCTGGAGGGCTGTCCCCAGGAAGCCAAGGAGGAGCTCGCTGCTTCGGTTTCGTTTCGTTTTGTTTTGTCTTGGGCACTGATACTTCTTTATGTTCAATTTTTTAAGGAAAAGAAATTACGACTGATTGGCTTGAGAGTACATCTAGGTATATTCTGTTTTATGAAAACCCCACATATGACAATATAATCTTATAAAAGAAAGAAATCCCGGCAAAGTTCTATCACCAAGTGATTCTTACTTATAGGATTCCGTGACAGATCCTGGTTTGCAGAAGAAAGACAGAGATGGCTTTTCCACTGATTAAAAAAAAAAAATCCCTTCTACTTTTCAAATGCAACTCGATTGAGAAAAATGTCTTTAAGTTCTTTTTAAGAACTCCATCTACTACCTAAGGTAGGGAACACACGTAACTCTGACTGCAAATACCACTTCTAAGCCCAGAGCAGAGAGCAGCAGTTTCCAGAAAGAGACGTTTCCCTCTGCACCTGTGAGAGCAGTGACCACTGCTGTTCCCACAGGAGACCCCTCGCATCTGACCTGGCCATTCTCTCATCTCCAGACTCCATTGAAAGCAATATAGGCAATGATGTTGTCAGGAGCACCTTTTCCTCCCAGAAGTTGTGAATGTTTCCCCTGAGTTGCTGTGTCTGTCAGTTCAGCATCTCTGTGTCCCCCAGTGTCCTCAGGCTCCACCTGAGCTGCTGGCTCTCGGATATGACACTCAGACACATGCTCCAAGGGACAGTCTTGGGGTGCCCCTGCACTGTTCTCAAACAGGAGGCACGAAAAGACAGCCGAATGCTAAACCCGCCTTCTCCGATCTGGGGTTGTGTTTCAGAGAAGACGCACTTCCCAGGGAGGCTGTGAATTTATTCCTCATCGGCAATTTAAGCGAGGGGACAACTCCCAAGGGCTACTGCCTGTAGAGTCCGCAAATCCTCATTTTCAGAAAGACTTCCCTTATTAAAATGAAAAAACAGGCAGGCTCCGAATATGGACAAATGAGCTCTACGTGCATAGAAATGATGAGCTTTCTGGCCCGGACAAGTGACTTGTTAAAAGCCTGTCTGGCATTTTTACATCCCCCCAGTGGCCTTGTATACAGCAGGCACATGGTAAATGCTCCTGCTTGAGCCCCTGACCCGGTCCCTCCCAGGGGCCAGCCATGAGGGAAAACTGAGCAGTACCCGTCATACGCCGCTTGTGGTCTCCAGGGTCCGCTGCTGCCAGGCCCGGGGTCACTGGAGGATGACTGGTTGCTGGGTGAACTTCTGAAATGGTGACTAGAATCATTAACAGGGCACTGAAGCATCTGCGGAGGGCCCCATCGGGACCTGGCCCGTCCTGTTTTACCAATAAACTCATTTTACGATGACAAAGAAAAGGAAGGAATACACAATCGCAGAGTGCAACAGAATGAACTGCGGACAAACAGACCAAGAATGGGAGATGCCAGAGATACTGGGTGGCTCATGGTTGGCAGCTTATTACAGGAAGGAGAAGTGGCAGGAATAATCCATCACTATCTGAAGATTTAAAGCACAGTAATGACTCCAGGGAAATATGGAAGGGCCACGACAGAACTCACCAGAATCCAGAATTATGAAAACATTACTACTACTTGTTCAATGAAAATGTAAAGCAAGGCATGTTCTGGTCTTGTATTTAAAACCTATGCAGAGAGAGAACTCTAAATTTGTCAAAACCATTTATTTTCACACATCTATTGGATGCAATCCTATTTATTTCAGACACACAAAAATAAGTAATACTCATGAGAACCCACTTGATAAAGACGTGCTTGCCAAGTTTCCATTTTGCTGCTGGAACCCTCCAGGTCTTTTTTTTTTTCCCCTATAATTTACTAAATTTTACTTTTATAAGGGAAGCTCTGCAGACCCCGCGGACCCCTCCCCCTCCCCCTGAGCTACCTATGTGCACTTCTTTGAATACGGGGAGTTTATAAACTCAGCGGTCCTCTGAGGAAGGAGACCCAGGGCCAAGGTAATTTAATGTCAAATTAAAGGAACACTGTTTCTGCATTCAACCTGTCAAGAATAAACTGGAGAAAGCAGAGAAAGACCTCATGTTTTAATCTTACTATCGCTAATGCTGGGAATGGTGCTGAGTGGTTTGCAAATACTGAGTCCATCTTCACAATGCCCTGGAGTGGTCTCTATTATTACAAAGTCTATTTTTCAGATGAGGAAATCAGAGGCAGGAGAGGGTGACTAATAGCCGAGGTGAGCATACATCGGGTAAGCGGCCTGGCTCAGCACCCTTGCTTCTAACACTCTATGAGACCAGAGCCTGGCAAACCAGTCTGCGGAAACTCACGGTGTCTCCATGGCCCGTAAATTAGGAAAAAACGAAAACAAAAGCAGCTGACATGAACAAAAAAACAAATTTTCCATTTCGTTCACTTAAAACTACCTAGTGTGAATTATGCCCCCCAAATTCTCTCCAGCTTCTAATGCCACAGATGCACTTTTAAACAAGAGCATCTTCTCATTGAAAAATTAATACTAGGGGCTGCTGAGTGGCTCAGTCGGCTGAGCGTCCAACTCTTGGCTTCAGCTCAGGCCGTGATCTCAGGGTCGTGAGATAGAGCCCCACGTGGGCTCGCTGCTCAGTGGGAAGTCTGCTTGAAGATTCTCTCCCTCTGCCCATCTCCCCACTCTCTCTAACATAGATACATCTTAAAAAAAAGAAAAATTAATTTTAAACATCACTCAGTTTGCTTAAAACAAGAAAAACAAAGCAAGGAAATGTTAATGATCTTGGGACGTCTTAAAATACTATACACATTAGGAGGATGGGATTTGGTCACTGATTCTGCGGTTTTATTTATACTCAAAACTGCTGCGCTTATGTAAGAGGCTCATGAAGAATCCCTTCTCCGGCGTCTTGGCCAAAATGGTGTAGGGAGCAAGGCGACCGGGAGAGGGAAAGGCGCGGCGCCGGCAGGCGGGTCTGGGGTAGGACCTGTGTGTTACTGGCAGCCCCACTGGGCGAGGTGTGGGACAGATCCCAAGCATGGCTGCATCTGGAGCCTGCCCTGCGGCCCCACCTGCCAACTCGTGCAGAACCAGTGAACTCAGGAACAAGCCAAGGAAGAAGGTCCCCCCCTAATGTCAAGTTCAGACCCCAGAGCTTTGCAAGGGCCGTCCCAGAGGAAAGGCCTTACCTCGTGCCATCGGGCAGCTTCCGGTCAAAGGAGGTGCTTCTAGGGATGGCAGCCTGCGCTTGTTGGAGCAGCTGCTGGCACGGCAGCCGGTCGGGCGTGCCGGGGACGGGGGAGGCCCGGGCCAGGGGCTGCAGGGCCGGGGTGGGGACGCGGTGCCATGTGGTGTTCCTCCGGAAGGGCGTCTTGTACTCACACGGGGCGCCTTCACTGTCCAGCTTGTACTCCACCATGGGGATCCGGCAGAGCTCTGAACACCCTCTGTTGGGCCGAGAAGAGCGGGTGAGTAGGGAGGCTCAGGGCTGAGCCATCAGCGCGGCCGCTCGGGGCTTCCAGACCATGGAGGAGAGTCATCCACCCCCGGGAGCGTCCCTGGCTTAGGGAGACTCTGTCTGTGACCCAGCGGGAACCAGTAGCCTCCGGCATCACGCCTGTGGCGCTGGTTAATTTGTTGGTAGTGCTTTAGGCATTACGTGCATATATCCTGTCTCTCTGGGTCATCTGTAAACTTCTTAGACCCGAATACACCTTAACCAATTTGCATACAAGGGAATCACACACACACTGAACACGGGGCAATCAACAAACCTCAACAGATTAAAAATGCCTCATATACAATCTGAACAGATTCAAAAGAAATGCCGTTATGTAACTAGGAATTAGCCACAGGTCACCTTTTCTATGGAGTCTGAGAAAAATGAAAAACAAAAGTAGCAAATGCCATCACAGTCAAGGGGAAAGCCAAGTGCCCCTCCGGTCAAAGTGGGTTAGTTGCCAAAGTTGCCAAAATTAGTTGCTATAGTCGCTCCCTTAAACTAGAGTTCCAGTTCCCCAAACGGGATCTGTTGGAGCACACTCTCGTGTGCTTTGGAGACCAGTGAGGAACGTGAGACCTGTCAGGCTCACACTGTGATTTAAGCCAGACCTCTCTCAAGTTTCTCATTAATTACATAGTGCAAATAGCACTATTAACTTGACCAAAGGTAGCCTGCGAGACCAGCTGGCACAGTACGACAAGGACACAGAAACCTGGGTAAGTTTCAGGTCTGAGCGCCAAGGCTCAGACACATCACCCCAGTGTACCAGGTTGGTCGAGCTGGTGTCTCTCCCTGGATGTTCCACAGGAACTTGCTAATATTCATCCCCTGGGAAATCCACTAGAGTGAGGTGTGGTTCTTTAAAAAGGAGACTTCCATTCTCAAGATGGTAGAGGAACATTTCAGCCTCTTTTCAAAATCATGTAAGAATGAGGAGAACAAGAAACAGAAACAAACTTGACCATCTACAGACCTCGAGACAGCTGAAATTCTAAGCCACGACAATCACAGGCAGAAGGGAAATGGAACAGTGCTGATGGTTCAGCAGAGCAGAGGAAGGCAAAACCCAAGGGTGGTGCAGAGGGAGACAAGGAGAGAGAGACCAGTTCCCTTACACGACCCTGAAGGGGCACAGGGTCGGGAAGCACCAGGCACTGGAGGAGGCGAAAGTGAGAGAGAAGGCTTAAGAGGAAGGGGTGATTTAGAAAAGCGAGAACAAAGAGTATTTGGCGCTGGGCACCATCAGTGCCACATGGTACCAGGGTCTGGTCTGCAAGAACCAGCCCTGCCTCTAGGGAGCAGGAGCAACGGTGTGGGGAATTCCACCTGAAGGGTCCAGACTCCAGGCACAGAGGAGAGCATGGGTGAAAACAAAAGGTTAACTGAGAGTCCCACTGGAAAATGACTCCCCTTCCTCCAAACCCAGCTTCAGAATGCTGATCAGCCTACAAAGACCAAGGGGGACCTTCCTCGAGCGAAAAGACAATGAGATGTAATTAGATGTAAGCCACCCAATCACCCCGCAGTGAGGCTCACCAACTAACCACATCCTTAGAGAATGAGAAAGAACTTTTGAAATTTAAAAACATGATACCTAAAATTAAAAAAAAAAAAGTCTACTAAGACCAAGGTAGACTGAGGAACTCTCAAAATATTACAGGAGAGCAAGCATATGAAAATTAAAGCTTGATCCAAGAAGTCTAATGTCTACCTAACGGAGGTACTAGAAAGAGAAGAGGGGGTAAAGGGGGGGGAGGAAATTATTAAGAAACAATACAGGACAATCTCCAGAACTAAATGATACGTAAAACCAGATTAAAAGGTCCACAGGATGACCAGTGCAATGAGTGAAGGAAGGTCTATGTCAAGAGAGACAGACATACACATGTAGGATGGAGTGAAACTTTTGGAGGCGATGGATACATTTACAGTGATGATTATGGTGATGGTTCCATGACTATACACTTACCTTCAAACTCACTAAGCTGTGTGCACTTGATGTATACAGTTTTGTTATGTCAGTCATACCTCAATAAGGTCTTTTTCAGACACTGTGTGGAACTCGAACTCTTGGATTACAGAGGAGATCCTGAGTTTCTGGGGGGGACAGGAGGTAGGAAAGGGGGCCAGCCTCACACAAAGGGTCAGGGTATGGAACAGCTTCATTCTCAACAGCAATACTGGATGAAATTTACTTCCCACCCGTCAGATCAACGGTCCTTGGAGCTCGGGATGAAGAAACAGACAGGAATACGACAATGGCCTGCTTTTTGGCTTGGGAAACCAAATGGATGCTTGGTGCTACCCTCTGAGAATAGAAGGAGACTGAATAAACCATCCGAAAGAAATACTCCTGCCTGTTTTAGTAAACTTCATCTTTTATTTTAACTTTCCTTCCCTCAAAGCAAATTATCTCTTACCAAGGCAAGCTTAAATTACCCCGATTTCCTGTATGCTCAGTTGTAAAACCGAGAAGAAATCTCAGTTCAATGATTGGTCAAATCTGATAAGCCCAGATTTACACTGGATTGCATGGATACTGTTATTATCATTATTATTATTATTATTATTTTATAAAATTTCAAGGCTCTACAACGTTTACTCATGGACATTTACTGTTTCCAAGTGTTTTTCTCTTTAACTAGATGACACATCCCCTGGTACTGATTCATCCACAGACCAACAACCTAATTAGAAATCATAAATGTAGGACATGACAGTCATATCAAAATATCAAGAAAACCTACTCTTGTCTTCCACCCTATTTGGTGCTCGAAGCGAGTCACGGGATAGTCAGGCAAACCCCGGGCTTTGGTCTCAAAGCCTGCAGGGGCCCGAAGAGTATAGGTCAGGGAATCCTTAAAACCTACCCAAGCAAAGGGTCTTGGAGTTACATTTGAATGAAAGGAACATGAACCTGGAATCTTGTGGACCAAAGAGCAACGTGTATCTCCAGTGTCTGTTGGGTTCCTAGTTTCCTGGGCTAGGCTTAAAAGGAAGAAAAAGCAGAGAGAAGACAGATGGCTGAGGAGTGTGGAATATTTAATTCACGCACGACTGTAGCCCTTAATAAGACATTGTAATTTAGCTTGAATCTTTGAGGAAAACATTATATAAATGCACGATCATGACTAATATTTAGAAGAGTGCTGACAATAACGTGCACAAACGCATGAGGTTGAGGGGACATTCAGGGTGGAATTATTTCATTTCCAACCTTTTGCACAAAGTCAGATGTAAATGATCTTCTTAATACTAAAAACTGGTGTTCTCTTGCCTGAATAAAGATTAGCCGTTTTTGAAAGAATGGCTTTATCTGGAAAACCAAAATTAATTTTGTGAGTATGGGACACTTTTATAGCAACCACTCTTAAAAGCTAGGCTTCTGCTTTGCTTACTTCTAGGACTAAACCATCAAATAAATATCACTAATTTTAACATACCATCAAACCTAGTCAAACACAGTTCTGTTCTAAGAAATGTCTGGAAGGACATGGATAGAAAATTCAACCAATTTTTAGGGAACTAGGAAGAGGTCTAAAATAAGAGTTCTCACTTAGCCTACAGCAGCGGTCCTCCTGCTGCAGGGAGTACGAGAGAGAAATTCCTCGCCCTCTGCACCTGCACCGGTCCCTGTCCCTGCACACACTCCTCTTGTCTCTGTGGCTAATTGCAGCGAAGGATGCCAGGCGAGATCTCGCTCCTCTGGAGCATCGATCCCTGAAAGGGCACCAGAAAGGATTCCTGACCACTAGGTCAAGACCAGGTGAAACCCAAATGGACCAAATGCAAAAAGACCTGGCACAAAAAGACGTTTCCCCCGAAAGGGAGCTGCTACTCTTGTGTGTAACCAAAACAGGTTTTTGTATTTTTTTTTTATTTTTAAGAAAAGACAAGCCTTTAGCTTCTTGCATTAGTGTACAAATTCAGACCTCATGGAGAAATGCCCTCGGCTTCCTTTGGACATACACCAAATCAAGTCCATGGACATGAACTTCATTTTTAGCTTCTGGCACACTTTTCCCAGGTTGCTTGCCAAACGAAGACACTGGAAGACGTTAGAGAGGGATGTGGGGGGTCACTTACACGTGAGCATATTGATTTCCTCTTTGCTCGGTAACAAATGTACAGGTCACCTACTTATGCTTCCAATTAACATGCCAGGTGGAGGTCAATACACACACTGCTTCATGTTAAAAATACATATAATTGTTAACATTGCTTGTCTAGTCAGGAACTTCTCTGGGTCTAATACTGCTCTGTAGTGTTAGAAGGAAGGCAAAAACATTCTCTGGCCCAAAGTGGTCATAAAATAGGGGCTCACTGAACATGCAGTACACAAAACTGTGAAACTGACAAGCAGCTCCAATCGTTGGAGCCCTCAGAGTGTCTTACACGTTACTGCTTTACTCTGCAAAACACTACTCCTTGTCCTTCTGAACTTAACACAAAAGACCAGGAATACGCGTCAATGTCCTCCTATCCACATTGATCAGCGCTCTCCGTGCTTCCTGCAGCCTGAAGTGGTTTCCCACTGGCAGGGTCCTAGGGCAGCAGTTGCTACTGGTTCCCGGCCTCTGTGCACAGAGAGCAGGGGGTGGTGCCTGCTTGGGGTCACAGTTACAGGCACCCGCCTGTGCTGCCAAGCACCACACTTACGCATCCTTAACTTTAGAGACACCCTGCAAGGTCCCCAACAGGCATCCGCCCCCACCAACTGACTTCTTTCAAATGACACCTCTAGTTTCCTGAAGAACCCTCTGTTAGCTGTCAGTTGTTTGGGCATTTGAAGGCAGAATCACCACCACCTAGGCTGTGATCCCAGTTCTGAAGGCTCACTGCCACCTTCGAACCTGACCATCAGGGCCATCCCGGATGGCTCATCCAGACAACCACGGCACACTCTCCTCGACCCATCCCCAGCAGGGTCCCTCCCCAGGAATCACACTGTTCTCCATTAAAGACACAGTTTGAGCTCTTGGCTCAAAACCCAGAGCTGTCAGGGCACCTGGGTGGCCCAGTTGGTTAAGCAGCTGCCTTTGGCTCAGGTCATGATCCCAGGGTCCTGGGATGGAGACCTGCATCGGGCTCCCCGCTCAGCGAGAAGCCTGCTTCTCCCTCTCCCACTCCCCCTGCTTGTGTTCCCTCTCTCACTGTCTCTCTCTGTCAGATAAACAAAATCTTAAAAAATATCAAATCAAAACAAAACAAAACCCAGAGCTATCAATGTGTAAGAAACGGCACCATCCTTTGGACCCACGTTAAGTCATGGGCAGTATGAAGCTTTCGGAAGTGCCGGCTCCACAAGAAAGAAGTCAGTTACAAATAGATACTACTATTTTTTTCCTTTTGTAAAACAGAAGTTAACATTAAATAGCAAAAGGTGCACCAATGCTGATGAAAGTTGTTCCTAGGAAATATGTAGATGTGTAGAACTACAGAATGGAGAATTTTATATAATAATCAGAATTATAGAAAATCTTGGAGCTGTAAAATTCCTTTTGTGTACCTTCACTTAGAGAACAACTCATCATTAACCTGTTACTTTATTCTTTCTTTCTTCTATGAAAGTAGGACACATGAGTTTATGCCAATTCAAAATTAAGAAGGGGGAAGAGTTCTATGGGATGATAAGCAGAGAGAATACTTTTGAAGAGATGCAATGTGAAACCAAAAACCTAGAAAACCGAGAAGATTGAAAGAAAAAAAATTATATGCTACAAAAAAAAAAAAAAAAAGGAAGAAGAAAAAGAAAAAGGCAGTTGGACAAGTTAGCTGGATCTCCACCCGGTAGACCAGGGACTGTGCAGCTAGGGCTCAATCACATAACTGTACCTGCATTTACTGTACTCTGAAACTGTTGATTGGTTTTATTATTCTTGGCTGCATCACAGAGAACCTTCAACTGAACCCCATAATTGAACATAAAGTCTTGCAATGTATTGTCACGCAGTCCTTGACTTCCAATCCACCACTTCCCTTGTATGGCACGGCCCCGGTTTCCATACACACCACAGCATTTCAAAGTCACAAAAATGTCTGATGGGGTCCAAAGGAAATCTCCCACCTTCAGAAGAAGGCTCAGACAGGTTGGAAAGTCGATACAACCCATCGGGGACAGGTTCACGGCTGGAACCCAGACTCCTAGCTCAGCATTCTTTCTAAAACACTTTGCTGTCTCCTTAGGAAACTATCAAAGAATCAGTAATGTGGCCCACATCATGTCATCGTTTCCATGAGGAACGAAGAGGATCTTTGGGAACAAAGGCAGATAGGTCCCCTCAAATGAACTACCTGCTTTTTTTCTGTTATGCGCTTTGTAAAAAAACCTTTTTATAGCCCTAGGGATTGAAGTAATCACTGATATTTTAATCATTTTAATGTCTGTTATGCTAATAGCCTGCTAATAGCTAAAAGACTCTTTCCAAATCATCCAACAAGGTGACAGGGGTAATTGATGCTCATTCACTTAAATCAAAAACTCTTTCTTTCTGTTGCATAAAAAAATCAAAGGCTTCCAACAGGGAGATAACCACATAGCATAACTTACTGTAAAGGTTAGGGCAGTGTCATATATGAAATAGGTACTACATGAACTATTAATGCAATTTTCTACATATTTCCTTAATTTATATCGAAATAGTGAGACATCGAGATGGCACCTAGAAAAAGACGCATCTAGACCATAAACCCACTTGGCCAAGCCTTTTGAATAAAGGTCTTGCATTGAAAAGGTGTGTGTCAAACTACAAGGAAAGTGAGGCCATCGGTACTGAATTAGCCTGCACCCCTCTCCTTCCTCACCAGACACAGGAGCAACTGAGTCTTGACCTACTGCACACCCAGCACAATTCAACTTAAACCACGGGCTCAGAAAGTTCTTCAGCAAACCAACCTCCCTTTTTTTTCCCCCCTTAGAAAGCTTGAGACCAGGAATAACGTTTTCCTGGATTACATCCTTCAAAGTTAGACGCAGAAGATTCTCAATAGGGATTTGATGTTTGGTTTTTGATGAATGGCTCTCCATAAAAGAGAATACCCACTGGCTGCCCATTACCCGAGCACGGTATGCGTGTCACGCATGCACCTGTTACTTGCCTAACAGAACGCTCATGCTCACCGTCACCCTCTGCACTCCTGTGTCAATGTCAGTGGCATTACAACAGTTCAAACTGCTACAAAGGCAGGAGCACTGAAGTGTAGGTTACTGACTGGAGAGGGTGGAAGATTTTCTGCACTGAGATACTCAGTATCGAGTAAGAAATTGTGGCTCCAGTTTGAGAAATCCATTTTTGAATGTGAAGACCTATATTTTAGAAAGGCAAGTAGACAAAAAAAAAAAAAGAGTCCAGGAAGTAAAGATGATGTCCATCCTCTCCCTGTGTAGCCTCGGTGCCCCGCACAGTTGGGGCACAGATCAGTTAAGGGTTAACGAAAAGACTGAAAGAGTAAACACAAGGCCACCACCTTTTTGTTCCTTCTATAATGCACCGTTCTTACTTCAAGGAGGGAGAGAAAAATCTGGACTTCACATCAGAGGGACAGGGCAGAGGACGCAAAACCTTTCATAGTTCACACTGACAGTCATTCCTGGAGGGTGCCCCTAAGACAATACCAAATGTGGGGCGTCTGGCTGGCTCAGTCAGTTAAGAGTCTGCCTTCGGCTCAGATCATGATCCCAAGAATCCTGGGATCGAGGCCCGTGTTGGGAATCCCTGCTCAGAGGGGAGCCTGTTTCTCGCTCTGCCTGTTATCCCTGTGCTCATGCTCTTTCTCACTATCTCTCTTTCTCTCTCAAATCAATAAAATCTTAAAAAAAAAAAAATACCAAATGTAATGGATTTTTTTAAATCTACACAAATAAGTTGGAACTCTACTTTAAAAACCTCACTTAGGTCAAGATCTCAACTCATCACCTATGTTAGATCTCTCTCTCTCTCTCTCTGTCCAACCTGCTAACTTGATGAAACTGAGTTTCCCTTCGTAGTTCACTTTCTAGAACTAGGTGTGTGTACTTCAGAGCGGAACAATCTAGCAACCAGCAGCAAAGCAGAACAACGTAAAGCTTTGATTTACAGAATGATCTTAAATTAAAATAAATTTATAAAATGAGCATAAAGCTGCAGTGGAATGATGAGAGAATGATTTAGGCCCAAGACGACATGTGACAATTTCCACTGTTTTGCATTATATAGAAAAATAGATCTGGGATGGTATGTCAACAAAGTATGAAAAATTACGTGAAACAGAGGTGCCACAGCAAGGAATTTCATTTCCACGTTTATTGGACATATTTGCTGTATCGCTCGCATTGTATAACAACTCATGCATAATTCTGATGAGTTGTTATTGCCTTTATATCAGCCTTTCAAACTGATGTGCTTGCCTTCAAATGACATTGATAGAGTGTCAGTCACCTCTGAAGGTTAGGAGCGGGGGCAGTGGGATCCCTTGCAAAACGGAGGAAGAGCTTAATGAAGCCTCTTCAGCCAAGGCTTCTTTATCTTTGCCACAGAGATGTCTGCTTGGGAAATACCCTCTTCCCTTTAAAACCTCATTTCCATTTGAAGAGTGTTATTCCCCAACTGCTCCTTGCCACTCATTCCCTGTCTGTGTGAATCCCGCTCCAGCTCCTGGTCCGACATCAGTTAATAAGCATCCCGAAGGGACCCTCCCTCCCAGCGTGCTGGGAACCCCACCAGGAAAAGGGAAAACAGCTCTGCCTTCTTTTCAAGCTGAGGGACAGCGGAATTACCATCACCCTGAGGCTGGAGAACGGGACTTCAAACCGTGGGGTGGCTTTCGAGAAATACTTTCCCAGCTAAAGACTTTGTTTAATCCAGCAGCTTCTGAGTCATAAGCAAACACCTGACGGTGTGAACAACCAGTAGTAAGTCTGTTAGGGGACAGGCCTGTCCTACTGCTGATGGGGACAGACAGGCTGGAGGCGAGTGATTCCCCACTGAGATCCCGCAGGAAGAAAATCCCGCCGGTCCACGGCAAAAATGAACCTAAGCATTTTCCACTGTATCGTTTGCGATGCTTACAAAGATTGAAGGATCTTGTAATTCATTGATTTGGCTAACTGTGTAGTCCTATGGCTCCTGCAGTAAAGATACACACACACACACACACACACACACACAAGTGCGTGCGTGTGCATGTCCTTTTAAATGAACGTTTTCTTTTTTGTTTTTTTGGGGTTTTTTTTGCCCCCTCCCTGACTAGTGCTCAGAACCCTGTGTGAAAAAGGTGGCAGTAATTATCCATGCCACAAATCACACATGTGGTTATAGCACAAGGCAGATCCTTGTGCCAAGGAGAAATGGCACTTGAGCAAAGTTTCATTGAAAAGTTTTGTATTTTAGTTTTTTCAATGAGTCAATCGCTACCCATGTCCCCTGTTAAGCTCCGCCCCCCCATTGTTCCTTACAAAAATGGAATAACACAGAGGCTAAACTTGCTGGAGCACAGATGAAATTTAAAATGATGTTTCGTCCTTGCATCGCGGTCTAACGCAAAGGGACATTAATGCAAGAATCACGTCTCATTACGTGAAGCTGCCTGACAACAGAAAATACTCTTATCAGGAGCCCAGACAGTTGTAGGTGGAACACGAATCCCAAGCTCACAGAAATATGGATTTAAAAATGTACAGGTGCAAATTCCCACCAAACTGGAAGACAGAGGGAGAAGAATTTTAAATGATACAGGCAAGGCCTTAAACCTTTGTGACTTGCAGAAATGGGGGTGGAAGGCGGTAGAGTGTCACTACCAGGCAAACAGCGAATTCTGATCCCAGCTAAGGTAAAAATGCAGAAGACAGTTATTCCAGATTAATCAGGAGAGAAATCTGTATCTTCAGGGAATGACATTAATGAGACTCTGAGGAAACAAAGGCAAAATCTCGAAATATCTTGAACAGCTTCAGTAAGAACATTTGCATTTAAAACAAAGAAAGAATTCATTATGTGCACACCAAAGCAGATAACGCGTTCTTGGATCGAAAAGTAACAGCCGGAACTTTTAAATGGTAGTGTGTGTTTGTTTGTTTGAACTGAAAAACAATTCAGTATTTCTCAGGAAACTGTATTCTTCTAAATCGTATGTTCTAAATACCAACCGTAATAACTTTAACATCCTTATTAACCAGATCTCTTAAGAAGCCTAAAAAAAGAAATTTCTACTGAGCAACAGTAGGCCAGAATTATAAACAGGCAAGAAATGCCATTTTTTATCTCAAAAGGAGAACACGGTAACTTTTTTGTCTAATTTCACAGCAGTAATCAACCTCTAAGGCAGAGATACGCACCAGATTTACACATCTGTATTTCCGCCAAAGAAAGAAAGAACTCTTACTAAATGGGAAAGCTTCTGGGAACAGGCTTAAAATTTATTTTAAAACACTGCACTTACACAATATTGTGGCTTCAAAGGTCTAAAGGACTTGTCTTTGATTATTTCCAAGTGTCATTTTTAAGAAAATAGTTTCTGTCTTTGATTTCTTCACGCTTGTACCTCTGTGTGTGATCAGTGGGATTCTTGGAAAGCAAACAGACTGGACGGGACAGAACTTGGAAAGCCAACAAGAAGCATCCTGGCTATTTCCCATGACACGCGGCTGCTACTCTCAGGAAGAATATCAACTCATTCAACCTTTATTTTGTAAATGTACTGGGCAGATACAGGAAACAAAGCTATAGAAAGTCCAGCAGGTGGTAAGCCGTAAGGAATAGAACAGGAACGGACTTCAGCAATATTCTGCACGTCAGCTAGACAGCCACTAGCCATATGTGGCTAAGGAAATATTAATTAATTGAAATGAAAAATGCACTTTGTCGGTAGCACTAGCCACAGCTCAAGTATGGGACAGTTGTGTGTGGCCAGCGGCTACCATTTCGGACAGTACAGATGTGGACCGTGGTCACTGTGGGAGCTGTGGTTGGACAGCGCCGGTTCAGAGAATGAAGTCGGGAGGCAGACAAAGTACAAGGAATGACCTCAGTGACCACGGAAATACATCCAGAAAGTGGGCACAGTCATCTAGCTATCTTGGAAGGGTAAGAATTTCTTTTAGAGCATGGAAAAACTCACATGAATATCCTCAAGTTGTAATTTAAATAAAATGTGTGGGGTACTGATTATGCCAGAAGGTGCTACGTGCTTTACATGTGTCCATCTTATTTAATCTTTGTAAGAGTAGACGCTGTTATAATCCCCATCTTACGGACACCCAATGAGGCTTAGAGAGAGCACACGCATGACCCAAGGCCCCACAGCCGAGGCCTGGATTCCAAGCCTGCCTTATGTCTCAAGAGCCAGAGCCTGGAGGGCGGCCTGTAGGAAGTCCTTTGGAGCTAGGGAGAGAATGCACACTGGTTCCACTGCCAGACACTCTGCGGCACAAGGGTGGCCACAGCCCACACGGATGGCTTGTTCCGAATTAGCCTTCTTTCCCCTCAGGGCCTAATACCTTCCTGATGTCGAGGGTGATTATTTTTTTTTTTTTTTTTTTAAAGATTTATTTATTTATTTATTTCACAGAGGGAGAGAGATCACAAGGAGGCAGAGAGGCAGGCAGAGAGAGAGGGGGAAGCAGGCTCCCTGCTGAGCAGAGAGCCCGATGCGGGCCTCGATCCCAGGACCCTGAGATCACGACCTGAGCCGAAAGCAGAGGCTTTAACCCACTGAGCCACCCAGGCGCCCGAGGGTGATTATTTTCTATCAACCACGGAACACTCTCACTTTCTAATTCCATTCTCTTCCTCCTCTCCACCCATCCACATCTGAGCTTCCCACCAATGTCCTGAACCAGAATGGAGCCCCTAGAGTGGAGCAGTAGCCTCTTCACGGAGTCCATCCTGTGTCCCACCCCTCCTCAGACCTACAGTACTGATCTCTTAGGTATCCTGTTAAGAATCAACGATTTCACGTTACAGAAGGGAATTCTAGCGATGCTGAGTATCTTGCTTGCTAAGGGCTAAGCAATGATAAAGAGCATTTCCTCTTAAACGTGGGTTCTCAGTGGTCCCGGGGCATCAAGCAGGCGCTTTGCTTCTTAGTTTGTAATATCTCGGCCTGCATGTGGGCAAGGTCCCTGGAAATTGCTTAGAAAATTAGAGTTGCTCCTTTATTACACACTGTTATTTTAAAGCTCGTTTTCCATTGCTCTACTGCTCAATGTCCCATGCCTTTGGCCCAAGATGCACCCGACTACACCTTCTGCGGGTCCTGCAGGGGCGGCAGGGACAGCACCCGCTACAGAGGCCAAGGAGGGGCCAGCCCTGCGTTGGGCCTCGCAGGCCTTACCTCCGGGGCGAGCCATCGTCATGGGGCTGGATGATGACCACCTTCACGGTCACAGAGGTCCGGAGCAAGTCAATCATCTGCTCGTGGGTCAGAGTGGCCACAGCCACTTTGCAAATCTCCACGAGGCGGCTCCCTTGGCGAAGGCCGGCCTTCCAGGCAAAGCCAAAAGGTTCCACGTCTGCAACGATTCCTTCGAAATTCACGTGGAAGCCAAGCTGGCCCAGCCCGTTCCTCCTCAGGGTCATTTCCACGGTCTCACAGCCTCGCGTCACTATCTGGGGGGGAAAGAGACCATGAGACGTTGCTGTGGAGTCCCCCGCCCCCCCGCCGCCCCCACCAGGTCGAGGTGCACACACGGACCTCCCAGCCCTGCCCTCCAACTGCTCAGGTGACACGCTAAGGACATTACAATGCCAAGTTCACCATAATCAGTCGTGGCATCGGACGCAAAGAGAACAGGGAAAGTCAAATAGCGCTTTACTCTTCAAAGGCACAGATACTCCTGATACAGGCGTCCTGCTTTCTCTTAGAAGCCACTGACCCCAGAGCTCGTGAGCTTCAGACGGGCTCTGATAACTCCCTCCTCCCCCATGTCAGTGGGCTTGGCTCTGAAGCACATAAACCCCACTGTTCCAGATGGACTGTAGTGACGGGAAAATGTAAGCTTTCGAAACCATGACAAAGTTTCACCCATTAAACATTAAAAGCTACTCAGACAATTCCATCCAACTTTTAAAAAATGGCCCCAACCCCTTCCCAGCTAACACGTAGAGGGCTGCCCCCAAGAAGTCAGGATGTTAGGAGCCGTGCTCAAGTGCTCTCTGCACCGGCCGGCGGGCTCTGTCCTCCAGGAAGCGCCGTGGTGGGGGCACCCTGCCCCTGCTTGCCTGGGTGGTGAGGACCATTTACCTCAAATGCAGGCAGCCCCACCAGGCTACCTGGCACCCGCTGACAAGGACATTGTGCAGGACGGATTGTGCAGGACGGTGAGACCCCCCCACCCCCTGACCACCGTGTCTGCGGGCCACCTCTCCTTCATGAGGTCCATCTTTTGGGGGCCACGGGCAATCCCAAGCGCTGGTGGCTTCAGTGCTCTGACCTTCCCGGAGAGCATGAGTCTACAGCAGTGTCACGGAAAGGAACGTGGAAGCAAGGTGGTCAGCTTCCCACGCCGTGCACTGAGACACTGATCATTAGCTAATGCCACCCTCAAAAGTGCTCACTGAGAGTAACTTATACTCACGGAGAGAAAAACACAGGCTCATTAAATGTCACTTGATGACTACGGCATCACTTATTTGTGGGAAATTGAAAGTCGGGATGTATCATACCCATATCCCCTAAAGCACAGGGCTCGTGTATAAAGTTGCAGTTTAATAAATGCTCCATTTCCAAGAAACATGCTCTGAATACCCAGATTCCTGTTTAATAAGACCTACGAGTGTAAGTACAACTGTGGGACTGGGCTGGTTCCGTGTACATCCACTGTGTCTGTTTCCATGGTTATCCGCACAGGGACACACATGGCCCATCAACTTCCCACAGACACACATGACAGCTGGGGGCTCAGGAAAGCAGGGCAAGGCATTGCTGGTCTTCACGGTGAGGTTTTGAAAGACTGAAGCTTGCAAAGTTATGAACTGAACTAATTGGAAATGGTTGGAAAGGAGAAAATATTCCTTCACTTCTTTTTCAACTGTTTCAATTATGCTTTCCTACCAAAAGTCCACATATGTATGACATAGGCCCTGCCTTCTTTCAAATTTTAATGCAATTTTCAGGTGAAATTTAGCATCCACATACCAGGCTGAAGAGTCAACAGTCAAGCCCTTCCTGAGACCTCTGTGTCGCTTCTCCTTATTTCTTCCAACTACCTGCTACCTGCTGTAGTTTTGCCTTTTGCTATTTCTTTCTCCCTTCTGTTCCTTGCTTAACATTTGCAAAGGGTAAAGGATCACTTATCTGGAGTTCCTTACATACTTACATGGACTCAATTACGATAGGAGAATGGTGGCTTCCTATCCACGTACCTACCCAAGACTGCCCACATAATTGGTGTGGCCCAGTGCAGAATCAAAATGCAGGGCCCCTGGGTCAAAGACTATTTAGAACTTCAAGACGGTAACAGCGGAGCACTCAAGCAAGCATGGGCTCTTCCGAGAGCGGGCCCCTGAGAATAGATCACGGGTTTCATGAGAATGCAGTGGGCCCTGCCTGTCCCCTTAGGTGCCAGATCTCATTCCTTCCTGGGTCTGTACCTGCCGAAAGGACACCTTTAATTTCAGTTTCCACCACGATAAAACACACACTGAGTCTACCACCCACCAACCAGCACTCATTCCCCTGTCTGTACTATGAATGTGGGATCTTCTTTGAGACTTCCCTGTACCAACCTCATGTTCTAATCCCTCAGCTGTCTGTGGGATGGCTAGTTCCAAAATCTCCTGCTGCAAGTCATCCGAGACACACAATACATTTCCCCAAATATGTTCCAGACATCAGGCACCCCTGGCACATTAGCCATACCATTGTTCTTCTAGGAACATGGTAGAAGGGGGTCCACAAAACAGCAAATGGGGAAAGACCTATGAAATGTGCATTTTGGTGGTTGGCAAATTGGTGTTTGTTTGTGTCGTATTTTCAGGAGCACAGATTTTGATGACTCAGTGGATCTCCTAAAAAGAAGTATTTCCCGTATTACCATAAACACAGTGTGTCTGGAGACTCACAACGATAACTCAGTTCTCCAGACACGTAAACTAATCATGTACTGAATCATCCCCCAATCACATCTCTGTGTGTGCCCATACACCCGATAATACTGTTGAACTGAGGTCTGTTCCTGTAAGTAGTGTCTACAAATAATTAAATTATTTCTCCAAGGCTAGCAGACATTGACTTGATTGTATTGTCTCTAATACATGGTCTCGAATAACAAAGGGCAGATTTATATTTGGTGGGAGGAAAGGGGACAGGAAATGGGTAAAAATTCTCCTTTTTTCATGATCTGTAATTGACTGAATCTTTTCTAAAAACTGAAATATACATCCCTTGGGGGAAGATTTAAACATGAGAAACACTTTTGTCACAGCACGTTTGGGGTTCTTATACTGTATTTGATTTATTCTTATAACTGGTTTGATAAACTCAAACTGAAATTTGGATTTTTCTGTGTGAAAATCAGGAGAAGAAATATTAACTGTTATATTCCATGGACATCATTTAGGGGTTCTGTACTAAAAATAACATTTAAAAAAAATCTATTTCAGGACTATTTTTTTTTAAGTCTTACTTTAATGGGTCATTCTATAAAACCTCAAGAAACTGTGGCTGGGGAGTAATAATGTATTTAATCTGGCAGACTAAAGAAAAACACCTGCTGTATAAACATGCATAGAACTGAAGTTGCAAAGAAGACACAGTCATTCGCAGGGTCAACAGCCACTGTGTGCCCATTGGTCTCCCACTGAGAGGGTCAGGACATGCCTGTCTCTACACACAGACATAATATCTAGACAATTCTCCATTTTTTTCTTTCAGATACTATAAAAATATATCCTGATGTTCCCTTTTGGAAGTTGGTTTAACTTCTCCTTTCCAAACAGTTCGTAATGGGTGCGTCTCCACCACTCACGTATTCAGCAACTACTCAAAAGGACACAGCATTTAGAGTTAAGCCTTCCAGCCATATAAAATAGTAATGCATTCCTTAGGTGCCAGAATCATGGTGGATTTTCCATAGCGGAAGCCATTATAAATCTGGGACTGAAGACCTAAAGATGGTGGAAACACAAAACCTGTACTTACTCCTAATCGCTGGACAATTTCCCTGATGTCTTCAGCACAGTTGTCCACGGAGGACAGAAGGATACATTCCCCTCGCTCATAAAACACTTTGATACTCATTAATCCAGATGTCCACCCAATGACGTCCCTGCAGGAACAGTTAAATACAACGTTCTTGGAATCCTTTTCAATCAACATTATGAACTCATTGGAAATCCCAAGAAGACATTCAATGTCAGCAGACTGGCCGAAGTCCCGAGCTATTACGTGCCACATGATTGCTCCGACACTGAACAGATGGGCATCCTTCCTTGGCTTTACTTTCTCCTTTTTCTTTGCACCCAGTGTAATGAAGCTGAATTTCACAGAGGTATCCACAGTGGCGGTCGTGACAAAGTTCTCTGCCAGATCCTTCAAGTACTCTTGCCTCGTTCGAGTGGCCATTGCTCGAAACTTTTCTGATTTATGGGCTGCGTTTTCTGCATTGATTACTTTGGCTAAAAGGAAGTCCCGAAATACTGCTGACTTTGGAAAAGTTACTCCTTTGGGAATTGGTGGACCAAACGGCGGTACATCTTTTGATCTAGAAACTCCAACACTGAGAAAGGGGAAAAAAAAAGGAAACAAGGTGAATTGTAATACCATAATATTTACCTTCAGAAATCTGACATAGACCTATGCTTTCAACTTACGCCATCTGTTTTTAGCTTTTTGTTTTACTAGTTTCTGGATGCCCAGGGTCTGTTTGTGTGCTTGTTTTTCTAACTTACTAGATGGGTTGGGGCTCTAACCCTGCAGCTGATCATCACTGGAAAAGACAGTGACACTTTCAATGGAAGTGAGGCTGTTGGCTCCAGGTGGCTGCGTGGGATCTTGCGGGCAACAGACCCCATGATCGCCCTTCATAGAGTCAAACGTTTTAAGTGTCCCATTTTTTTCAGGAAATGCTCACTTGGTCACATTTGGAAAATCTCAGTGAAAAGTTCTATGGGAGTAAAACTTTAAGAGACTGCAGGGACTGAAAAGATCAAGTGTAGAGTGACAGTAACGACCACTTTAACATGTCAAAACCAACAATGCTCCCCTACATCAGGCAGAAGGTGTCAAGCCCTTTTGGGATGAGATCAACTACAAAGAGTGAATTAATGATAATAAACAAACGAAGGGCTGGGCTGAGGGAATGACGAATCCCAGGCAAATGACAGCATCTAGTCCCCAATGACTGAGCGGCCACTGAGAAACCAAGAATCAGTTCTAATCCCACATCTGCCCAGGCTGATTATTTTCTCTGTTGGAATAAACAAAGGAAGCAATCTCTACGTCATCTTCTCCGTCGCTGAAAATCTTGAACGTGGCGAACTAAGGGATGAAAGAATTCTGTCCAAATCTGTTCTGTCGGGTGTGAGCTCCTCTTCTGGAAAGCAGCTGGTTAGACTCTTAAAAAGATCACGGTCTCCAGCTCTGTCTCACCTGTGTTTTAATCTGCACATTTTTCAGGAGAGGCAGTCACTTCCGGGGAGCTGGGCAGCGTGATGAAAGAGTGTAGCTGGTGTGAAAGGGGAGGGAAGGTCGGATTCCCTTTGGGACAGAGGAACCTCGTTCATTCAGGGACGGCAGCATATGTACTAAACCAGACAGTGATGGGGCAGGTTCGACTCGTGTCCTCAAAGAAAGGCTACAGAAATGCTACAGAGGCTGACGTATCTTCGGGACCAACCTCATAGCTGACTCATCTTCCCACCACTACTAGCCTTAGAGTGGACATTCTAGACTGAGTAGGAATTAATTTGTCCTCACACTTTAACTCCCAGAGAGCTGTCTCGAAGCCACAGGTCTAGACTTGCGATGAGGCTGACCACACCTTGCTGTTTCTCCTCTATGCCGGTCAGTGGGCTCACATGGCCTATCTGTGCACTGGGACCAGCCATCCCAGGAAACTCACCTGATCACCTCCCCTAAACTGTTTTTTTAAATTTTTCCTTCCAGTAATGAGTATGGATTCCTGGAAGAATTTTACCCACAGAAGGCTCAGGAGGCCTAATCTCATTTGACACCTTGTAGGATTTCTTTTTTGCACTTAGCTGTATGGATCTCAAGCTACTCTGACTGTAGCTTGTATGCACTTAAGCCAAAGCCATCAGGGAAAACTTTTTATATCTAAATATGTTCCACAAAAGCGCTCACTCAGGAGCTCCGTAGTGGTTAGAGAGAGGTATCTTATAAAGGGGCAACTGTTTTTGTCTCAAATTATTGACCCTAATATCTAACGGGATGATCCTTCCACCACGTACAGCACATTAACTACCTGATCAGCTGAAATCTTGTGTATCTCAGATCCAAGTTGTATAAGAAAAGCAGCCAGAATTTAGGTCTGGCTATTCCAGGATTACTAATGATATTATGGAATGGAGATCAATTAGAGATCGATGGTTACAGAAGTTTATAAAACTCTTTCAAACAGAACTGAGGTCAGAGGAATATTCTTTGGGCAGATTTAGATGATTTCCAGTGGGCTGAAACAATACAGTGTTTCAGAATTTCTATCTTTCTTTCTCATTTAAGATTTTATTTATTTATTGGAGAGAGAGACAGAGTGTGTGCACTCATGAGGTGGGGAGGGTCATGAGGAGAGGGAGAATTTTAAGCAGACTTCCCACAGATCACAGAGCCTGATGTGGGGCTCAATCTCACAACCCTGAGATCACGACCTGAGCCGAAATCAAGAGTTGGATGCTTAACCAAACTGAGCCACCCAGGTGCCCCTCAGAATTTCTTATTTTACCCAAGTAACTTGATGGCATAGCTAATTATAAGACCCCCCCTCCCCCCCCTCACTGAAAGCAACAACACAAAGATAGGCATTCCCGGATATGCAAGTTAAAAGGTTTTGGGGGAGCAAAGTGGTGGTGAGCAGATGCCATGCCCTGTTTGGGATTCCAGCCCCACCGTTACCGAGAGGCTCTGAGCTAGTGACTTAATGCTCAGATTCCCTATTTGTAATATGGAGGTTAGACCGTGCCATTCTCAAAAGGCCACGGAGAGCATGAAACCAAATACTGCACACAAAGCTATTATTATGCAAACTGCTTTACATTGTTAGTATCACAGTCATCATTTTAGTCATTGATTTAACACTATCATCTAATTTTTGACTGGAGGGACTATGCTATTAAATTTTCGAAAAGGGAAGCCATCACTTTGGACAGATACAGCCTCACTCTTAATCGACAGTTAGCTACCAAGCCTACACAGCGAGCAGTTTATGCATTCAGTTACCACGGGATTCATTTGGCAAAGAGTTTATCTTGGAAAGTATACAAGGTTAGCTCTGCAGGAGATACTGCGAGTAAAATTAAAACATTAGTTAAGTTTGCTTCTTGAAGACTTGAGACTACAAGGATGGTACATGGAGCTTTCAGGATGCTGCCTCGTCGTCTCTCTCTAGGCTCCGGGAGACCCAGCCTTACTTCCTAGGAACCCTGCTGCATCCACGGGAGATGCCTCAGACTAGCTCTGGAAGGTAAGAGCCTGCCTTTCTGTGTTTCTGGCCTTGCCAGCCACGAGGGTTTTTATGAGTGGAGGCCATTCTAACCCAACAGTATCTGTGCGTGCGTGTCATCCTTCCCATCTTCTTCAAGATGCAGCCACGGATTAAGACAGAGCAATCTAGAGAACAGGAGACCTGGACTGTATTTTATCTTTTCCTTGGAACTTATTTTAATGAATTTACTTTGTCACTGGTGCATTTTGAGGAACAGCAAGTGAAAGAATCCTGTAAGGGGTTTTTAGAAAATGTGAACACTATAACCTTATTCCATGGGACAGAATTCATGTGGCTTCATGAGATGTTAGGGAATTGATTTGACTATGGTATTCAAGAAGATTATTACTGACTCATTGAGGAATGCTCGTTAAGTTTTTAAGCACGATCAGTATGAATGTTTATGAGGCATTTCTCAAAATTTGAGGCACTTTACTGACTTTATATTTGAATCTCATTAGCAAATGGTAATTTAGTGATAACAACGTGGTTTCCTAAAAACCAAACGATTCCATGATTGAATGATTTGCACAATGCTATCCTCTATCATAAAAAACAGAACGGTCTACTTTTTTTATAGGTAAGATCTACATCTAGTCCAATACTGGTTTCAACATCCCTCCCTAGTAATTTTATGAAAACCAGAAAACCTGAGACAAATGAAAATAGACATTACTGCTAACTTTAAGATTTTTGGTGCTCATGAACTGCCTCATGATAGAAGTATAAACTAAAATGGAAAGTAATTAAAAATACTTGATTTGACCTAAAAACAGCAACCAATAAAATAACACCAAATTCCATAAAGCCTTAGGCTTAAGTTTCTAATCCATTAGGAAGGTTCATTTAAGATTATTCTTCATAATTACCACTCATCAGGTGAGATCTCAGAAGAATAATCCCACTTATCATGTTTATACCAACATTATCTGTTTTAAACCTATCCTTGCAATAGAAGAGACGTTATGCTTTTTATAAATGTCATTTTTTAAAGTAGTTCTGAGCATTCAAGCTGGTGGTCTTTTCCCCAGATGTGACTCAGGAATCACACAGATGCTCAGGTCAATTTCAGGTCTGTGACCTGAGCCTACCGCACAGTAGGGCTGGAGAATGAGCCCATTTTAACAAGCTGTGAGGCAACATTCGGGCTAAGAACTATCAGTTTACAGACCCTGTGTTCCTTTGAGATGGCCTGGGTGTGGGGCAGGGATATAAACCAGCAAAACCTAAAACACAGACTAGTTCCTCTGCCTTTAGGGGAGCACGCCCTACAGTCTTCCCCATCTCCCCGTCCCCTCCCAGTGCACACACGTGCGCCCCACCTCGGCCCAGGAGGTGGCTGAAACAGCACTTACTGTTTTAGGATGATAAAGGGAAATACCCTCCGGGGAGTGCCAGGAACTCTATAAGGTGTTGTGTATGATTTCTGCTATTTGTTCTACATGCTAAGGTAGGTACTCTTATCCTCTACTTTAAGAGAACGAAGGAATGTTTCCAAAAACTAAAGTAACTTGTACAAAGCACGGCGGGCAGCAGAGCCGGATTCTAAACCCAGGTCGGACAACCTCCCTTCCAGCCCACAACGCAAGATCTTCCAGTGCCAACTACCTCCCCCAAAAGAGTGTGTGGATGGGGGAGAGGAAATAGTCAGAAACAGGCTCGGGATTCCGAGGCACAGGCATGGCCTTTGGAAATCACCGATGTGAGCGTCAACTCTGGTCCTGGGAGCCCTGCAGGAGTGAATGTTTCCAAGATCTTGGATGAAGCAGTGTTTTCCCACTATCGTAATTACTTCCGCTTGGGAAGAACTGAAACAGCCACATCATCCATCTCGGGGGCTGGTATCAATTAAGCTCTGGTTCCGGCAGCGGCTGGGTGCAGTTTTTAAGGGGAAAATTGAGGAAACGCGTAATCTACAATTTTGAACTGCTAGGCATTTCGCTGCTCGAAACGGGAAGGAGGCAATTATTTTGTACAGAAAGCACCTGAGTGAAGACAGCGGAAATATAATTAGAAAAAGAACCCAAAAAAGGATAATTATGGGGTTAGAGATAATAATTGGGAAACAAGATATTTCAGGAGAAGGGGCGCTGTTGAAATCCACCCGACAGGATGAAAGACCAGGGGCTGCTGGCTCACCTGTAACACACGTTTTCGGTGCATGGGTTGTGCACTCTGACGATGACAAAGACGTGCTGGAAGTGGGAGCGGATGCTTCTCGGAGTAAAAGGAAGTGCTCCGGGCTCTTGGAAGACAATGGTCACAATGTCATTTCCGATATGCCTTTTCCTCAGAAGCTGCGGTCAGGAAAGAGAACACACACAGTTCCAGATGCGGTTTTCCGTAAAGACAAAACACAGCAGTACGTACAACTCGCTCCTCTGTCCGCGTGACAGGATTGATTCAGAAAGCAAAAGCCGCTCTCCGAAAGTCAGTGCTCCTCAAAGGGACAAAGGAAAGGCAAAATGGGCTGCGTCCCAAACATCTATGGAAAGACAAGCCTAACCCAGTTAATCTCTTGTGCTTTAAAATTCAACTCCTTCTCACCTTGACCTTTCCCACTGGGACGTTTAGCACTCAAAACGCTTTCAGGAACATTTTTAAAGGTTTTATTTATTTATTTACGTGAGAGAGAAAGCAAGCGGGGGGGGGGGGGGGGGGNGCGGAGCAGGGAATTGGATTGGGGGTGGGGGGGAGGCCTTGATCCCCAGGAACCCGAGATCATGACCTGAGCCAAAGGCAGACGCATCAAGGACTGAGCCACCCGGGGGCCCTGGCGTTCAGGAATTTTACAGTTTAAGCTCTTCAACTTAATGCAAGGAGACAGAGCGAAAGAGAGGGGATAGGTTTGCTAGAAGTCCTACACCAGCGTGTTAGGGCTTTAACCTGTGTCCTGTGCTCCCCACAGGCCTGTCTACAACAGCAACACGGAAAGAGTGTTACTTCGCTGGCTTACAGATTCAAACTACTTAACTGAAATCTGGCCTTTCAAATCTGATTCGGAAACACAGAATTCTACCAGATTCACGGCTGGCAAACTCCATGGTGTATAATCTTACACATTACAAATGTGGCAGAAGACAAGGAACCCCAGAACAGCGACATTTTATTATTACTATTATTATTATTTTTTAAAGATTTTATTTATTTATTTGACACAGAGAGGGAGATCACAAGTAGGCAGAGAGGCAGGCAGAGAGAGGGGAGGAAGCAGGCTCCCCACTGAGCAGGGAGCCTGATGCGGGCCTAGATCCCAGGACCCTGAGATCATGACCTGAGCCGAAGGCAGAGGCTTTAACCCACTGAGCCACCCAGGCACCCTTACTATTATTATTATTATTGTTATTTTATTTCAAATTTTCTTTTGAGCAGCCAACATTTTAACACTTTCACTTTTCATTCTCCTTTTGCCCAGAACACTCCTTTTGCCCCAGCTTGCTCCCGGACAACTCAGGGCTCTAACTTAGGTATCTCCTCACCTGAAAGAAACTTTCCTGGCAAGCCTAAACTGGCAACTCCACCCATTCACCCAAGTCTACTTCAAGTGCAGTAGTTGTAACAGAACCATGCTGTTAATTTACTTCTCCCACATCAGGTCATCATCTTCTTCGGGAGGGCAGGAGAAATGTTCTGTTGACTATGTGATCCCCGGACCCTGAGATCATGACCTGAGCCAAAGGGAGAGATGCCACCCGGGTGCCCCTGATTTCTTTGTTTCTGATGGCCCGCCCAGGACACAGCCAACTCCCAGTCCACATTTGCTGAAGGCACAAGTGAGTGGTGGAGACACAGGATCCCAGCCACGTCACGCTGTGCAATAAAACCCTGAATGTGTGTCAATAAACCCATACACAAAGCACTCTCTAAGTTGATGCAAGTAATACCACAGTATCTGTGCTCACAAAGTTTGTGATCTTCAGTTTTTATAGATACAATAATCTTTATAGGAGCTGGTGATGTCACTGCAGGAATGAGATAATCTCAGGTAGTAAATCTCTCTTTACTAGCAGTAACAAAGACAACGAGCTTGCTCTTAAATTTACTTGGCACCTACAGAACATAACCTCACCGTAAAGAGCATTAAGTTCAACACTTAAAGCCTTTTCAACCCAGATACAAAAAGGATTTCATTGTCAGGCCCCTGACCTGTGAGTGAGCACGATAAAAGGTCTGGGAACTTGGGGATGAAATGTTCCTTCTTCCAGGGTTCTCTGATATGCCAGTTAAATCACTGATTCATCTGCTGAAAAACTCCCATTTAAATCACCAGGGTTCAAGTTCATACACACACAAAAGTTGTCTTCCTGTCTGGGTGAAGTTTTCAAACATATATTCATATACATTAATACAGATCCAATGAGCCATCTGTAGCTTTAAAAATGTTTGCTAAATATTTAAGTTAAAATGTGTCACTTCGGATGCATGTTAAAAAAAATCAGTAGCCAACAAGGTCCTATACACTGTGTGATTATTTCCCCTTATTACAGTGGACACAGATGATAATCATGATAAATATTTCATGTAAAGAAAAGAAAACAGAAGCAAGGATACATATCTAAAACAAACATCAATGGACATGCTGGAAATTGTACTAGATTAAGATGTTCTTCCTTCGTTTCCACAATAACTGAAATACAGGATTCCCAGGTACTAAAACAGGACAAGGGAAAATCAGGAACGAATGAAAAGTTTTAAAAAAATCTATCTTAAATACCTAACACTGTGTTCAATGTATCTGTTGAACACGGCACACAATAGCTGACTCTACAATTGACTCAATATCCCTGAAACATAAGAGCTCTCAGATCAACGGGCAGAAGATGGCGCTCGTGATGGCCAAGGCCACATAGTGAATTCTGCAGCCCTCCTGTGTAACCCTTCGCCTTGGCCGGCCGTCTCAATTTCGTGCGTGGGGCAGGCATGAACTCATGAGTCTGTGCTTCCTCATTCTTGAAGGAGAAACAGCAATGTGGACAACATTCCCATCCATTGGCTCTTCATCCAGAAGGAAGGTGTTGGGTCCAGTGGTCTACTTCCCGCCACAGGAATATTGAAAACACCACTTAAAAGGCTGGTTCCCTCAACAATGTGTCCCTTTCTAAGCATATTCTTCGGCTTTGTAAAATGGGCTTTGTCAAACGTTTTTAAGAGTCTAGTTAATTGAACCAGGGTCACAAAATGTACTTGGCAAAATAGTAAAATGTGTAGGGCGGAAGGGGCAGGGAATAAGAAGATTCATTAAGAAGGGCAAAATCTCAAACTCTTTGGAGGAAAATAAAATAAGAAAACTTAACACCTTGCCCATTAATAGGATGTTTGACTTTGTTTAGAGGCTGAAGAAAAATAGTATCTGGAAAGTTCACAGAAAAACTTTTCACTGTTTTCCAGGATTCTGCCAAACATCAAATAGCCTAAGTAATTTCTCAGACTTCTTATCTAAAGGTAAATATTTTCTTTCATTGTTAGTTATGTGTTTCTTCTAACTGGTCAGTGAAGCTCTGTGTCATCAGAGTCCCGAACTGGAAGGGGAAAGGGTACGGCAGCCCAGCAAGATGTGAAGGCAAGCCCCTGGATTACCAAGTCACCTCTGTACCATTTGTTTGGGGAAGGAAGGAACGGTGGCTCCTAGTGCTAACTCCTCCTTTCCAGACATGAAGTTCCTAACACTTTTCAGTGCCAAGAGAACCACCTTCGCGTCTTCGACTGAAAGAATGAGTTAATAAATACTGTGTTAGACAGATTTACATAGTCAGTCCTATGAAATTTCCAATGCTTGAGTCAAGCAGTGAAACGGGAATAAGCTCTTGTTATGACAAGAAAAGTGAAATGTGATTCTTCACCCAATTCCACGGCAAAAAGCATCCAGATGGGACAGAAAAAGCAACCTAGGGGTTTATTCTCAATCCCCTAACCAAACTTCAGGGCATCCCAGGACCAGTTTTAACTCGATGCAACCATCCAAAGCGAGTGAAAACTGTCAGGTAGCCCCACTTGGATCAGAGGAGGCATCAAGTTGAGCTAGGTCAGACCTATCAGCCTCTGTGCAGACAGGCTCATTTGTTCGTTTTTTCTTAGTGTAGTTAAGGTAGAAAAAGCATTTTTCACCTCATTCGAGAGGGATGGGGGAAGCAGCCTGCACACTATGGAAGAAATGCAGTTGGATGTGTTTCACAAGTTTCTAGGAGTCAGAATTAGTGAACAGAGAGTGCTATTTGAAACTAGAAAAGGCTGGGATCCCCAGGAGACAGAAAGTCTCCTGTTGTAAGAAGCAAATAAGTAAAAATTCACATGATTTCAAATGGAAAAATGCAACATTTAATGATTATCTTATATGTTCTGAAATTCAAAGAGATGAGCCCCGAACTGAGCAAAAAATTAAATGTATCCCCACGAAAACCGATCACAAGTTCTGGATCTTAGTCCTTGGGTTGGAATCGGAAGTCCTGTGGGTAGAAGCAAGGCTGACCAAGTCTCCTTTGACCGTGTCCTTCCCAGCCCTCTGACCTTGTCACTCACCCCACCCCCACCAGACAGCCACCCTGTCCCTCCAACAGGCCAGTTGTTTCTGCCACAGGCACTTTGCACTTGCTACCCCCCTGCTTGGAAGTTTCTCCCCCACACACAGAGGGCTAGCTCCTCCTCCTTCAGAGACCTTCCTAATTCTGCATGTGCGCACACAACACACACACACACACCCTCATGTACTCATTACTCAAGACTCGACACCAGGGGTTAGAGTTTTGTTTTGATTTTTAAGAGATATCTAGAGTTTCCTGTGGAAAATAGGAACGTGAACGGAGATTCTGAGACAGAAACCTAAGCACGTGGCCACTTAAACTCACAAAATCTATACTCAGAAGGAAAGCCTTGCCTACCCACTCCGCATAAAAAGTGAAAGCTAGGTTAACTGCTCTTATCTCAGATCATCAAGATCATATTAAATTTAATTGCCATTTCAAGGATTCATCGTGGACTTACTTTATATAATCAATATAAAATAATATGTAAAATATTTAATATAAAACATCTATTTTACCCATTGGAAGCATAAATGTACAAACCAGTTAAGTGAGCAAGGCTGAGTATTCTGCAAATTGAGAAACAGAAATAAACCAAGAATGTAGATTTTTAATGATTTAATAACAAAGTAAAGATAAGAGGATTATGGAAATACAAGTATTTCTGATACCCGGCAGGACCAACCCTACTATAAACAATCATGCTTATAATCCTGTATAAGTACACATTCCTATTTAGGGCCTGGGGATAAATCTAATCATGGAAAGCTGAATAAGCATTTTATTCTTCAAAATATTCCATATTATTATTTATAGGTGAACGCAAGTGCAATCTGGACCCGCTCGCACTGAGCTTAATGAGGTAGACTCCTCCTGTCTACAAATGGTTTCTTAGCAGTTCCAATTAGGGACTCACAGAAGTGCACAAACCCCTTAAGACAGGCCGGCCATCTATCCAAATTATATAGAGAAAGGGTTCCAGCCTGGCTCAGACCTAACAAGCTGTGTCTCTATTACCTCTGTAGAGGTCAAGTCTGCCCCTAGGCCAATACCAGTATTCTTCAAATGGAAGCTCAGAGACCTAGGAGCTGGGTCTTATTCCTTAGGGACTTCTTGGGGGCTTGGACACCCCTTTCAAGGAGAGCAGCTCTAACTTGATGGAGGCATTTTAAAAAAGCATAATTTACCGTGTGCCAGGCTCCATGCTACCTTTATCTGTTTTATATACCGAGACTGAAGAAAAGGTCTCTCTGTCCGAGTGAAGTCTGAAGCTAATTTGTGGCATTCTCTCCACTGATGACACCCCATGATGGCTGCTCTATGATTTGTCTACGGGACAAGTGGAGGGGAAGCACACGGGGGAGACAGCCCTGGGAAACGGAATCCGACTGCCGGACTGGCCCAGAGAGACTGATGGGTCTTCAAGAAAGAGGGAAACCGCTCCAAGAGCAGGCTCTCTTATCACTCCCTGGGGCTGGCTAGGTTTTCTTTGTAAGAGTCATACATTCCAAACACCGAACTCTTTTGCAACAGTGGTAAACTCTCTAAAGACTTTTAATACATCTTGGAATCAGCTTTCAGCTTGATTTATTACAAGAACAAACACAAGAAATTATATCTGATGTGGACGAGTCTGGACGAGTTAAATAGTCACAAATACCATGGTGCTAATGAGGCCAAAGTTATAGGCACTGCTCATGTACACGCCAGCTAACTTTGCTAAGTTCTGTGGCCTCAAACTGCACTCAGAAGCCCAACTGGTCATTTCAGATGTTTCTACACCTGGCAGTAACATGACCCGCAGGCATGGATAGGATGGACAGGAGATGTTGAAAGGGCAACTATAACTGGTAAAAATTTGGAGAATACATGTTCCAAGATTGCACAGTGGCAACATTTATCTACACAGAGAATATTCTGGTAACAACCCAGGATTAGCAAAATATTAAATGCCGAAGTAAAGATAATTTTCTGAATTTATTGATAAATTAGCCCCTTAACTTTCTCACCTGTCTAGGCCTTAGTTTCTCATATCAGAGCTCTAGGATTGGGAACAGGAAAATAAAGTACAAATCAAGTTATTTAAAATGCTTGCACTTTATATCTAACAAATGATGAACTAATAATCGTAGGTAAAACTTACTGAGCACGCTCTATGCCAGGCACCATTAAGTGCCTTATATGTATTAGCTCATCTAATTCCAGCCACCATCTACGCAAGGTTCATTTATTCCTTGAACAAATGTTTACTGCCTGCCTACCATGCTCAGGGTAGCATTCGGGGTCCACAGGGACACCTTGCTAAAGAAACGAGATCAAAATCCCTGCATTCAGGGATAAAGGAAACTAAGACACAAAAAATTTTGCCCAAGGTCACAAAGCTGGTAGTTGGGATTCCAATCCACATCGTGTGGCTCCAGGATTCTTGTTCTGTTAACAACTATGTTTTTCTGTTGAAGCCGATTTTCCGCCTAGAAGAAGGAAGCCTCAAAGAGGGCCATAGAATCACAGAAATCAGACACTAAGAGGGACATGCTGTGGATCGTCTAGTCCGAGTACCATCTATGCCACATCTACCCACTGCCAAACCTGTAGAAATTCCTCTAAAATCCAACATTTTTTCCCTCTGAGCCCAGGTGTGGCCCAGAATCCTTCTTAACACAGTTTTCCAAGTAGCCACTGCTGACCATCTGAACCAGGTCCTCCTTAATAATTATCCGGTCTCCAGAGGCTAAGATTCTACCCAAAAGTACAAGGCGAGTGACTGGCGGTGGCAATTTCAGAATATGTCCACTGACTCTTATTTCTATGCTTTACCAACCCCTTTATATCATGAATACTTGCCCACACAGTGTTTCGCACATAGGTTTCCCAATGGACCATATGAATGATCATATATATTCCAGACAAAATAAGAGCACTCATTAAAAAGGCAAAACAAATGATTTTACAGTTTTCCACCTCTAATCCATCAGCAAAACTTACTCAATGGGGATTCTCAGTCAAGTTTTAAAAAACAACCACCGAGAGGTAACAAAGTAAGTCTTTAAGCTACAGAATCTATAATGTGTAGAATCAATTTACAGCATATATATGTATACACATATATATGCGTGTAACATGTGCATGTATGTGTATGTATAAACGTATATGTGTGAACATGTATGTGTGCATGTGTGCACGCACATATGTATGTGTGTATGCATACATGCATGCATATATACGTGCATGTATGTGTATGCATACATGCATGCATACATGCATGCATGTATATATGTATATGCGTGCATGTATATATGTGTATATGTGTGTATATATGTATATCTGTATGTATACATGCATGTATGTGTATGTATGCATATATATGAATCTGTGCATATGTGTATGTACATGTGCACACATGTATATGTGTGTGCATGTATATATGTGTGTATGTGTATATATGTATATCTGTATGTATATATGCATGAATATGCGTATGTATATATGTATATATGTGTGTATATGTGTATGTATATATGCATAGGTGTATATATATGTGCATATGTGTAAGTATATGTGTATGTGCATAGATGCATATGCACGCATGCATGTGTGCATGTGTATGTATACGTGTATGCATGTGTGTATGTATGTATATATGCATGTATATAGGTATGTATGTGTGTATATGTGTATGTATATATGTGTATATATGTATGTATATATGCATGTATATGTGTGTGCACATACAGATATGTATATACATGTATATGTATATATTTACGTGTGTGTGTATGTGTGTATATATATTATATATATTTAATTTCCAGTTTGGGAAGCTTAAAACACCCATGCATCCCCTATATCCCAACCTCCATCCATCCATCTACTTTTTTGTATGTAGGACTTTAAGGATAGTTTCAGTGAAAAAAGAAAAAAAAAGTCAGGTACAGAGAACTCATAAACCCACGGATTTTAATTACCATGCACCAAAAGGAGGCAGGGAAAGCCTGGTTTGAGTTCTGCTAACAGCAAAGCCCAGCAGACATCAGAATTCCAGAGACTGCCACATGGGAAATGATGGGGGCCAATCCAGCCTGGAGTCCAATGGCTCAAGTAATTAGGGAGCTGGAAGGGCTTTGTGGTTAGAACAGTCGATGACTGGGGTCAAAAGGCACTGGCTCTCCTTCTCCTAAAGCACTGACAGATTTCTTGGCCAGAGTAAGCCCTATCAGTTTTCTGAGCAACAACTCACACAGAGTTTAATTCCTGAATGATTCACAAGTATCTGCTGGACAACAGCACTGGTCTAAATTAAGCTTCTTAAAAGTGAGTGAATCTGTCTGGCATTATTCCAAGTAAATTTGTTTTTAAGAGCTAGAAATCCTGTAGGCTAAAACATATAAATACATGCATGTGATCTAGTGACTGTAACCCTTTTAAAAAAAGAATACAGATACAGGGAGGCCTGGGTCGTTCATATTAGCGTCTGCCTTCGACTCAGGTCATGATCAGGTCCAGGGATTGAGTCCTGCATCGGGCTCCCTGCTCAGCAGGGAGTCTGCTTGTCCCTCTGCCCCCCCCCTGCTTGTGTGCACTCTCTCTCTCTCAAATAAATAAAAATCTTAAAAAAAAAAAAAAACCACACAGACATGTGATCGAAAGGTAGATATTCTTTTCTTTTTTTAAAGATTTATTTATCTATTTATTTGAGACAGGGAGAGATCAGATCACAAGTAGACAGTAGACAGAGAGGCAGGCAGAGAGAGGAGGAAGCAGGCTCCCGGCTGAGCAGGGAGCCCGATGCGGGCCTCGATCCCAGGACCCTGAGATCATGACCTGAGCCGAAGGCAGAGGCTTTAACCCACCGAGCCACCCAGGCGCCCGAGATTTTCTGATGATAGTGGGAAGAAATCTGATTATTAGAAAACACTGCAGATCATTCAGGCAAGGCAAGGGACTGGGCTTAAGTATTAGATAATCGGTCAGAAAATCCAGCTGGCAACAAAAAGGAGAAAGAAAAGAGGCGCAGTCACTATTGTGAAGAGCTGCACTCATTCTGGCTGGAGGGTCAAAGGCAGGTCTTGTAATTAGTGATGGCCACGGGGTAAGTGGTTTCTTTGCCAAAGGCTTATTATGACTACCTTCGTGAATTTGATGAGTATTAAAAAAAAGAGAGAAGAAAAATTCTCTGTTGTGGTTAATTTTCATTCATTCAACAAATTATTCTTCTCCTTTTAAAGAATTTATTTACTTGAGAAAAGAGAAAGAGGGCACAAGTGGGGAGAGGGGCAGAGGGAGAAGCAGACTCCTCACTGAGGGCGGAGCCTGACACAGGACTCGATCCCAGGACCCTGAGATCATGACCTGAGCCGAAAACAGATGTTTAACGAACTGAGCCACACCAGGTGCCCTTCATTCAACAAATTATTACTAAGCAACTGCTATGCAGCCCCTGGTGTGCTAATGTACTTTTATAGCAAAAGAGTGCAGTTACATGACATCAGAGCTAAACTTCCTAGACATGAAAACAAACTTTAACTCCTGATTTAACCCAAATACGATCAAATCACTGAAAATGAATCATGCCACGAATAACTTATAAGATCCGTTCTTACAGTATTTTCTATAAATAAGTTATCCACCCGCACTCAGAAACCTGAGCTCAGCTTACCTCGCTGGCTTATTTATAATGAACACAGTGGACGCTGGTTTCCATTAAGATTTTGCCTAGTAAGCAATAAAGGTGTGTGTGGAAGAGTTTCCAAGTTTTATAAGGAAAAAGTGCAATACAACTATGCAGAAATATTCCCTTTTAAAGGGCAACCACTTCCAAATGATGAGAATCAAAAATTATTCATGCCATTGAAGAAAAAAAACAAAACCCAATGATGCATTGCCAATTCTAAGCACACGAAGCCCAACGGCGGGCTGAGCTCCGATCTGGAGGCCGAAGGGAGGACCCACCTGCTGTCTGTTGTTGGGCATGTAGGGCAGCATGGTGGACACATGGAACATGACTTCATAGTCTTTGTATGTGGTGTAGAGGGAGTGAGTCCCCGTAGAATCCGCTGAAAACAGAGATGGAAGACAAAAACAAGTCAGGCAACAGCAAAAGTCAGCAATGTGACACTCACAAGGTCGTTCTTCCAAAGGCAGTTCATTCACCAATGACAGACCACCCAACTATCAGCCACCAGTGTGTCTTAGCGGCCACTCGGCTCTCTCGTTGCACACTCTTCCTGCCACTTTCCAACCCACGTCTGTGGCCTGAATGCTCGGGTGTCTCCTCGCCTGCTCTCACCCCCGTGCTTCCCCCTGCCCTTCCCTCAACATGCTCGCCTTTGCCATCCTGACTTCAAGGACCCGCCATGGGGACGGGGCGGATGGGGCACAGGTGAGCAGAGGAGGCCAGAAGCCGGAGGTGCAGCCGGGAGCAGATGTGGGTGCCCTTAGCTGAAGGGTACTGAGAGTTTCAAGCACCTGAACCAACACGGTGACTATAAAACACTTACATGATAATCTAACGGTGGAGTTTTGAACCACTTTGCATACAGATAAGTAAAGGCAAAAGGATGCATAGAAAGTAAGATGTAAGCACAATTCAGACTGCCTTTCTCAATCTTTGACCAACATATAAGTTTATTTATCTACTTTTTAAACAATAAACAATGCTATTCAAGGTCATTTAAAATCAAGTTCATTCCATGTGTTTGTTGAGGAAACTCTAAGTAATCATCTTGGGTTAACTTTTTTTTTTTTTAAAAGTTAAGGTCTATGCCCAGCATGGAGCCCAACGTGGGGCTTAAACTCACGACCATAAGTCCAAGACCTGAGCTCAGCTCAAGAGTCAGACACTTAACTGACTGAGCCACCCAGACGCTCATTTTTAAATCTAAATATTTTAATTTTACTTTAAAAACATTACAACATTTAGCCTTCATGGGCCTTTATTATATTCCTTCTGAATCCTATGGTTTTTCTTTTGAATATACATTCTAAATCAGAAATGGTCCTGAAAATTTTCTAGGAAAAAAAAAATACAACATCTCGTTTTTCAGATTCTGGAAAGGTATTCATCGCAGACAATTTAATCAAAAAGGGAACTACTTAAAATGTTTACACACAGATACTGACGAATCAACTTGTAGATGGTAAGAGACAATAGTCATCCAATAAGCTGTATATTAACCAATCCCCAAACAAAGCAATTATCTCTTTTAACTATATATTAAGTACATATTTTTATTTTTTGAAGGGCTTCTTGGAAAGTAATGGTGTATGTCAAATGTCTTGGCTGAAGACAGAGAATGTGGCTTTGGAACTGAGCAAGCACGGTCGTAAGGGAATAATGATCATCTTCTTTCATGAAGAACTAATTCAATAACAACATCAAGGTCCAGGGCTGAAATAACCCAGCACATTCACAGTTCTTGTCCCAACACCCTGCTATTCGGATGGTTAGAATTCAGTGAGAGAAATCCTTATAGATCGCTAAATAGGTCAACAGGTTTCAGCTTCAGGAAATTGCAATGAAAGAAGAAAGATGCATTTTGGGGAGAAAAACTTTTTTTTTCCCCTAAAGATTTATTTATTTGAGAGAGAGAGAGAGAGCGCGCACAGAGGGAGAGGGAGAGGGAGAAGCAGACTTTCTGCTGAGCAGAGCTCAATGAGGGGCTTGATCCCAGGACCCTGAGATCAAGACCTGAGCCAAAGGCAGATGCTGAACCAACTGAGCCACCCAGATGTCCCTGCAGGGAGAAAACACTTAAAAAAATACAATCGTAATTTGTCTATCCCAAACAGTACTACAAGATGGGTTTCAGAAATTAAATATTCTAAAAGTTTTCATCTCAAACGTCAGAATGGTAATGGAGAAGGTGAATTGACAAACTTGCTCAAGGCTCGGCTGCAAATATTTCTATGGGAAAAGAGACGCAGGCCATCACAGAAGTCCCCAGTTCTGTCACCTCTGCGTGCAGACCCAAGAGAGGCCGTGCATGGCCTGGGATCTGTAACTCCACTCTGCTGAGCCATCCGATGGTCTTAGTGGCTCCTGTCCCCTCTGTTTCGACTCCATTTCCCTTTGTACTTAAGACAGAAAGAACCCATTTTCAAGTCAGAAGGGACATCCCAGACACTACATTTTCCCTGGGGCTCAGATTCAACCACAGTCCAGTGGGAGGACAGAGTGAAACCTACCATACCACTCTCCTGAATTTAAGAAGGAAGATTGTGTGTGTGTGTGTGTGTGCGCACGCACGTGTGTGTGTGTGTGTGTGTGTTTTCTAGGAAAGACACAATTTCATCAGACTATTTCATGAAATGGAATTCTCAGAAACTTCCTATCTACTACAGGGACGTCTCAGACATCTCACAGAACACCTTGCCTTGCTCATAAAAATACCTCAGATTTGTTGATGATGAGAATCAACATGTTGAAATCTCGTTTTCAGGTTATCACTTCCTAGCTCACAGGGGCTTAGTGTGGCATTTGTAATGGATCAGGCACATATATCTCTTGGGTCATAAAAATTCAAAGCTGATGTTAATACTCACACATAGGACAGTATTTACATTATCTGTGTCGCAGTGTTACAGAACGTACATATCGGAAGTTCTTACATTTCCTCAATCCACCCCACTGAAGACAGATGACAGGCATGCGTGGTAATGACCCCATGTCGGCAGTGGTTTTCGGGAAGGCTATCCCTAAGGGTGGCATGCCCACACCCCAAGGGAGTTTGCAAAGAAAAAGGAAGAAAAATCAGAAAAGGTCTCATACGTGGATACCTAGAGTGGGTGTCACAAATTTTTCCCTAATCTTTACAGATCTGAAGCAAGAGCAATCAATAGGCACATGATGTACGAGTCAAGGATCCAACCTTGACGTGTGTGTTGGATGCGTAGGGACCCACCTATGAGGTAATGCTGTCTCCAGATCTGATGAGCTGTGTTCTAAACATAACTTTCAGAAACAGATAAAAAAACAAAACCAGATCTTATTGACAGGCACAAAAAGACTGGGCTCCACCCTGATGTAGGCAAGCATCGATGAGGGTCCCAAGTTGAAGGACACCAGGGGCATGGAGCCACAGGACCTCAGACGGCCTCACACAGACACTGCCATGAAGAAGTTCACACTTCACCACCCCTGCTAGGAGTGGGTTACATGCCCTCCCTCTTTCTCCAACTGTAGGATTCATGTTACTCTTTGATTAAAAGAGTAAGCAGTTAACTGCTTGATAATAAAGAGTATTTCCCAAAATACACAGTTACTTTGCCCAGAATGTTAGATACTGATGTCTATGAAATCTAACAGCACAAAAACAAAGATTAAGTATTTAGACTTTAAGAGGACCAGAAGGGAAAAGGATTCTCCAAATGAAGATACAACAGAAATCCGCACATATGGGATGGCGCCGAGCCTGTGTTTTAAATCCGCACCTTAGAGCTAGTGCGTGCCCTGCTCAGGGGGGCCTGAGTAAGGTCACTGGAAAACAGGATGCTTCAGCTTTTAGCCCCTGCTTCAATTCCCCAGTTAACACCATGAAACCAGAAATGAACAAAATGAGCTGGAGACCATGGCGTGAGCGAAGGCGCTAATATTTTGCCTTTTAGAAACGAAAGCAGTGCCCGTCCTTGGTATATCGGAACAAGGGTGTGAGAGAAGCGGTGAGGCTAAAAGAAAGAAGGGAATATTAAAAGATTCTTCACGAAACACTGGGGAACCTCTCTGCTGGTGCTACAGAAAAGGAATTGACCTTTTGAGCTTCTGTGAAACACATACCTCTTGAGAAATCGGCTTCCTTTGCTCATCTGAGGAAACCTCAACTCTATCCCAAGTGAGCTTGGCTAGGCTGCTGCCAGGGTCAAGAACGGAAGGGCACGCGCTCGCTCACTCAGATTTATGCCGTGTGCCTACCTTTGGAGAATTAAAATTTTCATGCACACACAAATAGGAAGCTTACTTTTATTGTCCAGCTGAGCTCGGTATTTGGTAAATCCTTTCAGCCGGACTCGCTGGCCCAGAAGATCAAGGAATTCTTCAAAAGCTGGTCCCGCCGTCTCATTGTTATACATCTCCTCCTCTGTGCTCTGGCCCGCTTTGCAATAAAGGATCCCGATCTTGTGCTGAAAGCTCAGCTGAAATGGGGGAGAAACAGAATTACTTGGCAAAGAATATCAGACAAGCTAGCTTCCAGTAAAATTAAAACAGTACGCATGCCAGGACAATTCCCATAAGCAAATAAGCAAAAGAGAAAGCAACTGTCGTTGCGTGAAATGCTACAGATATCTAACAAACCCAGAAAACCCCAAATACAGCTGGAGAAATGGCAGAAAACCTAAGAAACAGAATGGACGGCCATGCTGTGTAGGATCAATCAGGGTTCCAGGATGGACAGACAGCCTCGGTTATCTGCTTAAAAATCCAACCGTGGAAGTACATAATCTTACACCCTCCACACAGTACGGAGAATCATCTTCCAAGTCAGAAGGAAAAACAAAGGCACAAACTTTTAAATGTTTCCCTCTCTGGTTCCTGAAGTTTTTGTTGTTGTTATTCTTCAAACATGCACAAAAATACGAAAGACGGTAATGAACAAACAAATCAAATGAAGGTTTGGTAAGGGAGGAATCCCAGGGGGAACGGTGATGTACGTGTATACATAGAACAATGTTTTGTGTCCATGAAAGTAATTTTGGCTATAAAATTACAGTCGTTTCTGTATTTTTGACAGTCTTGCAAAGAAAACATCTGCTAAATATACAACAGACCATAAAGAATTTTAAGAGCCACTGAAGAGTTCGGGCCGTAATTCTAACTCACAATCAATCTCTTATCACACTGGAAGCCATGGGGCTGCTTTCTCCCAAGGCTGGGGAGACACTGATCTAGCTGTAAAACTTTTGTCTTGTATCCAAAGAGAAACTACTTCTCACTCCTGAAATCAGAGCACTTATTTAATCTTATTGCCAGCAACCCGAGCCTCCAAAAACTGACAGATTATCAGACATCACCGGTTTCCTAAAGGCATCAATCCATAACACTATTCACTTTCATTATCAAGCCATAAAATTGAGCCTTTAATCAGAATTCATGGCTGACTACCAGTAAAATAAGGCAGAACAATATTCAGGTCCCTTGAGCAGCAGAGGGATAAGAGAAGTCTCATCCGCGTTGCCTAATGACAACCTACGATCCGAGAAAGGGAGGAAGCCACCTGCCCAGGCCATCCAGGCAGACTATAGGAAGCACCTCGCCGTACATTAGGATACGTTTAGAATCAGACAGTCAACCACCACCTCATCTGGAACGTCATTGACCTGGACTGAGCGCTATGGGGGGCAGAGGGAAGATGTAAGAGGAAGCATCCTCTGTTCGCAACCTGACTGAATGAGCTCTTATGGCGATGGATCCCACAGCGTGGCGGACAGCCCACGGGCCTGGGCTCCTGTCAGAGCCTACCACCTCCAGCTGCACAGTGAAGACAATGATTTGTGCCCCGAGCGTGGGCACAGATGTTGTCCACAAGCTACCTGATAGCCAGTATGATGAATTTTATTGAGCGAGTTTTCTAGGAAGGTCAAGTAGAGAAACACTTCCATTCTTCTAGAAACTGAGAAAAGATGTTTCTGATGAGCTCGACTCTCCAAATAAATGAGATACCCTATTTACTGCAAAGAGACCATCATCTAGAAAAAATATGATGTGTAATAAAGGTGCCCACTATTACTTCATAATAAACACTCATTGTTCCTGAGTGACTCAGAAACGTTAAAGCCACTCGGGAAACAGAGGACCAGCAATTATCCGCACAGATGTTGGTGATCTCAGCGAATGTCGGGATCCATACTAATCCTCTAACGAGGCCTTCCCACCCCAGATATCACGCTAGCTTGATGACTCTTTGGCCACTAGAAGAGGATTGCAACTCTCTCCCGTTATTCGTCCCTAGCCCTATGGAGAGCGCTCCAGAGAGTCAGTGGACTGGTTGACATTAGCACACGTACCCACAGGCCCGGATGCCCGTGCAGCCTGGCACCCACCATCTCACATGCACCCACAGGCTGCTACACTGTCATCCACGTCCTTGGAGCTCAATCCTGTCTGTCTGTCCCCTGCTCCTCCACCCGCTGCTCACGCCAGGGCTCCTGCCAGCGCCCCATACAGCAACACCATCTGGCCATGGCGTCTCCACCAACGCCCGTTGGCCACTCCCGTCCCAGTCTGCCCTGGCGTCTCCAGCAGGAAACTGCTTTCTCTTCTCATGTCCACCCCTATGGGAGGAGGCCCAGAGCAAAGCTGTATGGGGCCCCGTGGTTTGGGCCAGTGTGGCCTCATGCCCATTAAGCAGAGTGCTCAGTGGACAGGCACAATTTCTCTATGATTCCTGAGTTTTCTGGACTTGAGATTCCTGGTGGACTCTTGTTCAGGCCAAGGCCAAACACCCAGAGAACTGGACTCCCCCAGGCCACCTTTGCTGGCTGTGGTGCTGTCCACTTGACACCCTTCTTGCCAGTCATCCGACAGAGCAGCTGGAGTCTTGACCCTGACTCTGAACAGGATCTGTGTTCCCTCCAAGAAGCCCCCGGGCCCATGAAAATCAGGGGATGTGGCTCCAATAGATTTCAAAGTCCCCAAGTGTTCACAATAGCTATCAGAGTTCTGCGGCAGTGAAAATGGCCTGTGGCATGCGCATGGAATGGCATGGGCAACACACACATTTACTGTGAAAAGGCCACAAAATGGAACCACCTCTAGGGTCTTAGAACAAGCAACTGGGGTGTGCTTGCTACCATGACTGCCATTCTGCTAAAACTAACAGAATGAAACAGTGGGAAGAGACTTCTCTGACTTAATCTCTTACAAACCTCATGAAAACAACTGGAATGTAGTATCAACCATCACCCCTCCTGCGCTGTGTCACAAAGCCAGCAGCGTGCCCCGCAGTTAATCGAGGCACAAAACAAAGGGGAGACCCCAGCCACCGAGTACTACAATTCCCAATTCTTTCAGAACAGGGTTTGCTTCTGAGCCCTCCAGACCTCAGGCTGCCCCCTGGTCTCTTAACCTTCTCCCTGACCTTGAATTAACTGTTCTGAACTAGAGCCCGTCCCACAGTCATAGAGGGAGCTGGCCAGGCTCTCAGGCATCACCACTGTCAGAAATAGGCAATACCCACTTGTCGAAATTGCAAACCGCATCAGTGCTGAGAGCTGGACATACAGACAGGCCGCACAGACAGACAACCCAGCACACAAGGTCTTGGCTTCCTGGGACAGGATGACAACTGACTGATCCATTCCCAAGGGTGGAAGCCTTGTCCTCATCGACAAGGAAATTTAAATTTAAGTGAAAGTGACAAAAACAACAAAGCCCCAGAAATGCCTTGCAAATAAACTGGAGTGTGCAGGGAGGCCCTTCCTTCTAGTGCTTTCTCTGGACTCGGTCTGCTCCTGGCAAGCACGCAGTCTCATTTATTTAGATCATCTCTCTAGACCTGTGTGATTTCGCCCAGAGCAAGCTGGTACGCAAGCAGAAGTATATACCGAGGGTGAGGGGGACAAGAGGAAGGCCAACCTGAGAACAAATTAATCATTCTGCCGAAGACGCCACGATATTCTCAGAGAGCGAGCTGCCATAATTTATCTGATTTTTTAAAAATGTCAATCTATATGATTGTATAAAGTCACCTATGCTATAAATTAGGAGAGTCTTTTAAAACAAGGAAAATGGGATTTGAGAGGTTGTGAGGTGAATTTATGTAGATCAAATAACAAAAGTTTCAGAATCTCACTTAATAATTACTTCCCTTGTCATTCTCCATGGAGGGGAGTCTTTAAAAACTTTAAGAATGGGACGCATGAACTTAAAGAATGAACTTAAAGAATGGGACACATGATCTGAATATCTAATGAAGCCCTTGCTATGAACCTATATCCTGCTAACCCAGCAGATGCAGTCAGTGACTGGGTTGAACCCAGGCAGCTACAGACCCCAAGGAAGCAGCACACGACAATATATCCTTGCAGTATTTTTTTTCGATTAAAATCCCCTAAGAACAGTATCTGAAAACTGGCCCAGCCCATTCCTGTGCAGATTTACTATTAAGAAGGTGAATCAAAAGAGCACTACCTGAATAAACTCTTCAACACTCTTAAAGGTTAGTAGCAACTTTTAAGGAACCTTTAAAAACTAGGATGTTTAAAAAAAAAAAAAGAAAAAAAAGCTGTCCAATCTCTCTACGGGATGAAAATAAACGGTATCTCTTGCTCATGTTATATGAGAATCAGACACCATCAAGAGGTATGGGTAAGTGACAAGGCCACACTGCACACCGTCAGGAAAGTAGACCAGAATCAAACAAATGCAACTGCTAAAGAAAAACCACATGAAATTCAACTAGAGCTAAATGATGTGTCGGTTTGCTTAAAAGCAGAACCCGATTTTCAAAGCATTAACTTTGACATCAGACTACAAAGAGGTGTTCATTTAAAAGCACTTAAACTCTTTATTAAGAAAAAAAAATTGCCAGGCATAGCTTCTGGACCTGTTCTGCTCAGCGGACATCCCAAACCCTTGCTTCGTTTCATGAGGAGATAGTGGACGCTTGCCGCCGTGATGTGTCTTGGGCCCCGAGGACGTTGGGAGGCAGGCCTGTAACCAGGGGCCATCTATGGGATTTTCTCCAGCACCCTGAGGGACCAGCTACCTCAGGCACCACACGACACAGCAAGTCCAGCCACAGATGTTAAAGGGGAACCATATATACTAGCAACCTACAGGGATACCGAGCTACCACATTCTCCCGTGACTAGAAATGTCATAGAAATAAACATGCCCAGAAGATACGAAAATAAGTGCTGTTCTTCTCATCAAGCTGGCTTGCACCTGGGGTATCTGGACCAACACCGACACGTCCTTCCTACCCTTCCTGATGACGCGTTTCTCCTCACCTGCTTCACGGATATCTCATACATTCCACGCACTTTACCAGTCACGGTCATGGTCCAGCTATCCTGGGCGTCAGACAGTTTTACAAGTCAGCTGCTCTAGGGGAGAGTTTTGGTTTGGTTTAGCTGCTGTTTTCAATACATCAGCTTTCCTTCTTGAGACGGACAGATCTCAGGATTATTCACTCTGAATGTCAGAGTGCCCACCTCCTTTGGCTAATCGTGCAGTGTTCATTTCTTAGACAAATTATGATTTCATCACTTTTGGAATTCCAGCCATCTGAGTATCAAAGACGCCATCAATCTACCACATTGGTGTTACTAGGTCAACCAAGAAATACCTCCTATTCTCTCTAAAACAGGCAAAGGAATTTTCTTTAGAAAATTCTAGAAAGATACATCATTATTGTCTTTTTGATTTTTTTTAAAGCATGCATTTAAAAAGAAATTCGCTCATTTAAAATAAGTGTCATACACTAGGGTGCCTACCTGTTAGTTTCCTGCTATGAATTATCTTATATATAACAATTAAAAGACCTTTTTCCATCATCTGGGCCACCGTACCTATCCTGTCCAACATTACTTCTCTCCTGGACAATGTCAACTGTCCATAATTGAACTCCAGGCCATCATCAGTCTTTATCTTCACCAGGCTGTCTCATTTCCTTCCAGCAGGATAATCTTTCTAGAATATAGCTCTGATCGTTATCTTGTCCTACCAAAAAGCTTCAATGATCTCTAATAATCATGAATCAGATGGGCTCTTGCTGGCTGGGACACACCAAAACCTTGGTAAAAACAATACAGGTCACAACTCAGCAGGAGGAGTATTACACTAGAAAGCCATCATGTTTCTGAGGGACAATCAGAAGGAAAAAAAAATGCTTCAAGGCATTAAAAATAAATGATCTCCAAAGAAAGATGGACAGGAAAAGTCCAAAACATTGTGAAACACAGACACGCACTCACACCCAAACAGAGCCGCAAGCATTGTACACACCCCTTGTTCATCAAGCTTGAGCAGCTGCTCCGAGACCTTGGGTGAATTCGAAGCCTGTCTCAGGCACTGGATGCTCAGCTCTGGAATGACGTACTCCAGAACTTCTTTGAGAGGTAGTCCCCGTGCGGTACCATGCCTGGCAGTAGAGGGAATGGCGTCTTCTAGAATTGCTCCTCGCAGGGTTGTCAGCTGGAGGGGGGCAGAAGAGAAGATTCCAGAACATCACAGAACAGTTCATGCTTACTCCTGGTTACTTCCTGAAAGCTGAATTTTTTAGCTGCCTTCTAGAGGGAAAAAGGTCAGACTCTTTTCTGAGTGGGACAAAAGTGACTACAATTCTCTATAGGTAGAAGCAAAATCAAGACTCCAAGAGTCTTTAAACAACAAAAGTGCATGGGGCTCCGGGCTAAGGCAGGAGGGGTTGAGATAGTCAAGGAGTGTGCCTGGAGAATGAGGGGAGCCGGGCGGGGCGTGATGTTCCTGCAGCTCCCGGACCCAACCGGAGCGTGACGCTGGGGAGAGGCTGGAGACCCCAGGGCTGGGCCTGACCCCCCGCACCTTCCTCCCTCCCCTGCCTTCTCTTTTCCTATTGTCCTGTGTTCCACACCAACTTTGGTCCCATTCCTCTCTCTTCTCCTACATCACTTTCCACTGCTGAGGAGTCCTGAAACTGAGTGGGGATGTCCAGGGACACCCATGGGCGGGGGATTCAGGGCTCAGAAGATCACTTACTACCGAATTTGGCCTCGTGATTGTGATATGTCCTCCTAAATGCGTGACTAATGCACGTGATCACCATTCTCACACTAGCCCCAGAGAGGAAATCCCAGCACTGCAAATCAAGGGACCCAGCTCTTACTCCCCCCACTCTGACTCTGGGCAGAGAACTGTGAACAGACAAGAGAGTCGGGATGAGGGCTGTAGCAATGACATCTGCTGTGTGCAAACGCTCTAGAACACCACTCTGCCCCGCAGAGTCTTGTGCAATGATGAGAACGTGCTCTCTCCACACTGGTTGACATGGGAGCCACGGGCTCCGTGTGGTTATTGTGCACTTGATATGTGACCAGTATGCCTGAGGAACTATATTTTGAATTTCATTTAATTACTTTAGTCACATGTGGCTAACGGCCACCGAATTGGACAGCACAGGCCTATAACTTAAAATACGTCACTACAAGAGAGGGGCTCTATCTCCCATTTACCCAGCATAGAGCCCAAAGCACAGGAGCACCTGGCAAGCCACGCAGCGGAACACAGGCTCATGCACACACAGGGGACTAGCAAAGAGCCCCCTTTCCTCTCTCTGATCTGGAAGGAACCAACCACAATATGCAAGCTGGAATGCTTGCCAAATACACCCCGTGAAATTACAACAGGTCAAGAGACTAACACCTGAAATGCAGGCCTTCTTTGTAATGGGCGTCTCTACCTATTTGGCTATATATACATATTGTTCCATTTGTACAACAATCCCAGTTTTTACTCAAAGCAAGACAAGCGAGCCACTGAGCTGAGGCCTTGAAATAATGCAGCGTGCGGAGACAGCCTGCCACGCTCCCCCCTCTGCGGACCACCTGATTTCCTGCATTAGATCTCGAAGCTGTTTGTCAGTTCCGACATGAAGGGGCCAGTTCGTGTGTGTCCTCTCTGAGCCCCCAAACCTCCAGTTCTTACCATTTTATCCTTCCTATCATGTAAGGGGGAAGTAAAATCATTGTCCCTTAACATCTGTGATAGGGTTTCAAATTTTTATTGGGAATAAAATACTGTAGGCTTTTCCAGTGATCGTACATACTAGAATCATTAACATTATACCTTATCTGAAAGAACCTAGCATCATAACGTCTGAGGCTTCGGCCCAGGACAGCAAGGACAGGAGGCAGCCATTACCTCACTCGTCCTGAAGGCCACCCGGTAGTTGAACTGGGACCCCTCTTTCTCCTTGGCGTCTTCCGCCTTCTCCCTCCGGATGCTGACAGCCACTGGGCCAAGGTTCTCATCGATTCCAAAGTAGTTCTGGTGCTCTGTAACAGGAGAAGTGGTGGCATCAAAAGAAAGGAACAAAGGACCGGATGGGTATCCCATCTCTGAAAAAAAATACCGTGTGGGGTCTGGGTACACAATTCCCTGTATTTGATCAAAGTGTTTTGTTTCCAAATCAGATGTACTCGTACATTTCACGTTCTGTGACTTCCTGTCATTCTGCTCGTCTCTAGTCCCTAGCTCATGAGCAGCAAGAGCTCTCCCACCCACGCCCCCACCCCGTCCCTACCTGCCTCTGCCACCACCCCCACTCCCACCACCAATGAAGAGCATCCCCGGAAAGTGTGTGCTGCCATTCCCAAAAGCTGTCAAGAGAAGACTCTAGCTGCTTGAAGACCATTACCGAACAGCTCCCCTCCAGCTGGGAAGGTCACCCTCTCTGACCGAATGCGGGCACGTGGACTAGCCAGGTAAAGCTCACACCTTCATTACGATGTTACTAACGTACCTAGCCGTCCAACGTGAAATTTTTCAACACACAGAGAAAACATGAAAGGTCATTAGTTGCTGAGGTCAAACAACAGCCACTGATTGGACAACTTGGTTTACTCTGTTCTCAGCTAATCGTGACTTTCACATTAAATCACAGGCCCCGCAGGGCTCCAATCTGTACGGTCTCACTGCAGGAACAGATTTTGAGGGCCTTCTCATCTACCTAGCACAGGAATCCCCAAGCACACTGCTCTGAGGGACGGTCGTGAGCCTCATCACACATTCAGTAATACGTGCTAGGCACCGTTTCGCAGCAGGGTCACGATCCAGGACAAATTCCCATTCGTGAAGCTAATATGGGAGCCTGAACTCTGCCAATGGCAGGAAGCTCACTACTTTGTGAGCAATCGCTTCTGGACTGTGGGACCAAAAGTTCCTCTGTCTGCTGAAAGAAGTCAAAACACTCTCCTGCAACCAAAGTTTTTAAGCGTCGTCTTCTGAAAGGACCCAAACTTAACACTCAGATGTGGTGTGAACCCACACCAAATAGGGGGATCAATTACCCAAATGTTTATTCATGCAGCTTACCTATTTTTAGCAGCCCCATTATATCAACGTCCACGCACAGCAGGTGGGAAACGCAAACGCCTAGTGGGCATTCGTTTATTTCTTAATGAACTGCTACCAGGTCACGTCCCCAAAGTGTACACTCATAAAAGTGAGTGTACCTTTTTTTCATCCTCTATGCAGAACCAGACTCATCTGTTTTGACTGTCACCCTAAAAGTTTGGGCCCATCTTTCCTGACTCTTCATTTTTAGTTAAAAAGAAATATAATGAATCAGATATTTATAAGCTTGAAGAAAACTACAGGTATTCTGAAGTCTTTTGGTTATGCTAACATTTTCTGCCACGTTAATTCTGGGAGGAATAAGAAATGTTATTTAGAAAGAAGAAATCAGGGCAAAAACACAACCTGCCATCAGCCCCAAACATTACCCAAAGTCAATGAAACTATTCGCTAGATTTTGAAAACCCATTTACTCCTTTTCTTCTTTACTTTCACAGTTACTTACTTCTTTACCTCTTATGACCAAATGAGATTAACACTGTCATTATTTCTCTTTAGAGTTGAGGCTACAAGTAGCAAGTGCACTATTTTAGGGGCTGGCGGGTGAATGATTGACTTACTATAGTCCTGAGCTTACACAGTAGGAAACAAGCCCTTGTTTTGGATTGGAAACTTGTCCCCTGGGTAAATTACATGCTAATTAACAGCCAGGTTAACTGTTAGAGACAAGAACACACTCCGGTGAAACCAAACACATCATAAAAAATGCAGGGGGCTGAGGAGAGCTGACCCAGAAGCAGTTATTTGGATTTTAATGACCAGTTTAAAAATATTCGATGAAAATAGAGACTAAAAGTTGATTGTCTACTTCAGACTACTAGATACATTATCATTTAATGTTAATCATTAAAGCTGGCGTTAGTGACTATTAGACCCACGGCATTATACTAGATCCTGTGGAAAATGCATCTTAAAAACATAAATCAGTTAAGAATTTTCCTAGTTACACTCTGTCCTGACAAGACCTTTCCTCTTTATCTCTTTTCTCCTAAGGCAGATACGTTAAGAAAAATATTCAGAAAGTGCATTAAAGCACAACGGGTCATCCTCAGGCAAAAGCTTCCTTCTTAGACCCCATTTCGACAAGTTACCTGCAATAATGCTCAAATCGATTCTCTAGTAGGCACTGGATGAATCCTACTGACATGAATTCAATGAGCTTTGAATTATTTTAGGGAGAAAAATAGTGAGCTAGTCAACAAAACCCTTTTTTGTGGTGAAACTGAGAGCCCAGCCAGATTTGGGGCATCGAATCACTAATTCTGACACGTGACAACTAAAAATCCTACCGCATGTGGGGGTTCCCACATCAGCACGTGCTGCAGGCACGGCAGACCCGGGGCAGCCAGGGGCTAGTGTCAGGGGCCGGTCACAGGGGAACACACAGCAATTTTCTGGGCTGAGGGAGCTACCCCGCAACTTGACGGTGCTAGTGGTTACACACCATATTCATTTGTCAGAACTCTTAGAACTCAACACTTAAAGAAGGGTGAATTTCACTGGAGGTAAAGTGTACCTTCATTTTTAAAAATTGGGGAGGAGGGGCGCCTGGGTGGCTCAGCGGTTTAAAGCCTCTGCCTTCGGCTCAGGTCATGATCTCAGGGTCCTGGGATCGAGGCCCACATCGGGCTCTCTACTCGGCAGGGAGCCTGCTTCCTCCTCTCTCTCTGCCTGCCTCTCTGCCTACTTGTGATCTCTCTCTCTCTCTGTCAAATAAATAAATAAAATCTTTAAAAAAAAAAAATGGGGGAGGAAAAGGGCACCTGGGTGGCTCAGTGGGTTAAAGCCTCTTCCTTCGTCTCAGGTTATGATCTCAGGGTTCTGGGATCGAGGCCCGCATCGGGCACCCTGCTCGGCAGGGAGCCTGCTTCCTCCTCTCTCTCTGTCTACCTCTCTACCTACTTGTGATCTCTCTCCCTCTGTGTCAAATAAATAAATAAAATCTTTTAAAAAAATTAAATAAAAATTAAAAAAACAATTGAGGAGGGAAACGTCTAGTGGGCCTGCCTGGCAAGTGATGGGTCTCTGGCAAGACAGGACTCACGAGCGCTCCCTCAGCCCCGTGGGCCATCCATCCCTCCACCCCGTTGCCCCTCGGTGAGGAGAATACCTGCCCCTCAAGTTCTGGCTCTCTCCCCCCATTTTCTCACCTGACCTCCAGCCCACACTCAGGCTCTGGCTCGGCGGGGCACTGTCGAGGGAGTGTCCCTTCCCAGTGAGCCACCTCCGGGGCTCTCCTTCAGGGTCTGCTTTGGGGCTGCCCCTCTGACCTCTCCTCGTAACCTGGATGTGTCCCAAGGCTCCACCATCAGCCCACGGCTGTCTGTTCTGACTCCGTCTTTCAATCTGTCTGAACGTTTGTCTGTCCTTCCATTCACCCATCCATCATCTCCTCCAAGTTCCTCGGTGACATCACCCCAAACTCTACAGACTCCTTTCCCATAACTCCCCTAACTCACTCATCTGCCCCCTCGGCCTGGCGCATCCATCGCTCTTCTGAGCTCGACGTTCTAACGCTTCCTTCTAGACTCAACCCAAACATCGCTTCCACTGAAACTTTTCGCCTCACCTCTAGATGAGGCTGAATCCTTCAACTTTTATATCCTCAGGGCCTGATTTGATGGGACCTGATAAATGATAAGTGCTTAAGGAATTGTACTTGAATTAAGGAACTCCAATAGGCTCCTGGGTGCTGCTTGAAAGTAATGGTCTTCCTGAACCCCAACCAGGACCACCCAAATAAAAACAAGGAGGCAGCTCATTTCATGCTGGCGAGTAGAGAAGGCAGAAATGTCTTGGGACCAGAAATGTAGCAGGTACTGCACCCATGAGAGGGCAACACGGTTTCTTAAAATATTTACAGAACTGAGCAGTGCTACACTTATTAGAACTGTCCTAGAGCTGCCGTAACAAACTGCCACAAGCTCGGGGACTCGAAACGACACTCATTTATGGTCTCAAAGCTCTGGAGGTCAGAAGTCCACCATCCGTTTCAATGGGCCACAGTCAAGACTGTGTCTGGGTTGCATTCCCTCAGGAAGCCCTAGGGAACAATCCGTTTCCTTGCCTCTTCCAGCTTCTACAGCTGTATTCCTTGAATTCCTTGGCTCACGGGGCCCTGTCTAATCTCTTCAGCTCCAGTCCTACTTCCTTCAGCGTCCATACTGCATTCTTCCCTGTCAGAGTTCCCTCTGCCTATGTCTACACGGACACTTGGGATGGCATTCAGGTTCCACCCAGAGAACACAGCATGCTCTCCTCATCCCAAGATCCTCCACTTTAACCCATCTGGAAAGCTGCGTTTACCTTATAAGGTAATAGACACGGGTTCCAGGGGTTGGGACCTGGATATCTCTGGGGGCCTGTATTCAGCCCACCACACACGCTTCATTCATTTGAACTCATTCACTCAAATATCCAGCATGGGCTAGGCCTCAGCCATGTGCCAGACACCGATAAATACGAGGGATACGATGTTGAGCAGGACACAGTGGTGGCTGCTTCACAAAGTTTTAGTCCTGTGGGGCTAACACTATCAGAAACCGACGAGAGTCGCGCATTCCAAGTTCTGTGACAGGACTAAGCCCAAAGTACCAAGGAAACACTGCTAATATCCACTCCAGATCCAGCAATCCAGAAGAAAAACACCACATACACAGTCAAACCAAATGGCACAAAGCCCGCTGACCCTATTTTAACATGTTCACAGGCACACAGTTTTAAAAAGCTGTTCTCCTTCTTACTCTGCTCCACAATTCTGTTCCCACAAAACACTTCTTGGAATTCTTTTACATATGGAGTATTCTAACCCACAACCACAACGTGTCCCCTCCACTTATTAAGGTTTGGGTGATGTTTTGTAGTTCTCTGTCATTCATTCATGTCTTTCTTTGGATTTAGTCCAAGGTCCTTGATATTTTAGGATAATGGAAGTAGTATTTTTCAAAAATATTCTATTTCTATTTGTGTGTTTCTAGTATACAGATAATTCAGATCAGAGATTGGATTATTTTCCTTTCAGTTTGATCGTTTTTTTGTTTTTTCCTCTCTACATATTCTGAAGCTCTGATTTTGGTGCTCGGAACTGACCCTCTCATCATTATGAAATACCTCTTTTCCCCTACAGGGGCCCATCTTGCTTTACTGTCCACTCTGTGTTACACTGATCAGGTGGCGACCCAACTGTTGAATCGGGGGAACCCCAGCTATCAGGATAGGGAGGTCTTTTGCTCTTGAGCCTGTCCACAGCTCCAGGAAAGGTTCTCCCATTCCCCCGTCTGGAGGCATTTAGCCCAAATAAGGGCACAGGACTGGGCATCTCACTGGGTTGACTTTCACTTAATCCCTACTCTCTAGTGAAGTACCCTAGTCCTGCCCTTAGCTGTGCAGATGTTCAAATTCTCCACAATAAACCTTCAGTTTTCCCCCGGGTGGGGATGAGTAGTAAATGGACTACAAGGGAAAGGAAAGAAAACCCAGCTTTTTAAACATATTGAACTGGTCCCCTGCACTCACCCCCGCCCCCAGCTCTTCTTCCAAGGTACCTGGTTCTGTGGTGCGTGGCATGGCTTCCTGAAGGCCTGTCCCTGCCAACACACACACACACACACGCACGCGCACACACACACACACACACACACACACACACACACACACACACACACACACACACACACACACACACACACACACACACA